>OY856186.1:259536345-259721377 GCA_963693315.1 Diogma glabrata
TAAAACCTTTCACCAGAATATTTTTAATACTTCTATTGTGCATACTGATAACATCAGGTACACAATCTTCGTCATTTTTTATGAGGAAAGAGAGGGTTTGCTTGTGAAAAAACGAAATTTGCTTTTCAAACAAATTTGTTGTGTACTAGTGTTCGGTAATGGAGTATAAACTGTATAAACAAAGTTGATTGCATCACATTTCGTTTTGTTTTTAATGTTTTGTTATAAACAAATTTGTACAAATTTTTGAAATTCATACGTTAAACAATATCTGACAACTTGATTATATTATTTTAAATTAAAATTCCTTAATTTTGTAAAATTAAATTTAGATTTAGCAGTGTACAATCCTTCAGTAATAACTAACCCGCTTTTCACTGGTGGGGGCTGGACAGTTAGCTTTACTGTAAGATTTGTATGATGAAGAAAAATAACGTTAAAGTTTTAATGTTAAAATAATTCTTATTTATTTATGGTAATTCATTTTCTTTAAATAAGCAACTTTTGCTGCGTTAACAATTATATCAAGTTATTATAAAGAAAATTAATTAAATATAATAATGCAATTTTGCACTATTATGCATTATTATGCATTATTGATTTCCGCTGGGTTGGTTGATATATTTTTATCTGTTGAGGTATCAACATACTCCGGGGCCCAGCTGTATACTGTTATACTTCTAGTTGCTGGGCTGCAGGTATTCCATTAACCTCTTTACTGCATCGATATTTGATAATTATAATAATTGCAATGGACACAATTAGTCCATACAAAATAAAATAATGATAAACATCATGAACTGATGGTCTTTGCAAGAAAGGTAAGGTTTCTTGATATTTTACCGTATTAATAGAATTGTCTGCTATTTTCACTTCTTGAAGAATACTGTTATTGATGGAGTAATTCAAAAGTTGACTAAAGTTTTTAAACCCGACTTCATCATCAAAATCCATTTGATTCAAAATTACTGAGTAGATGGTACTGTTGTATGATCCCTGGGATTGTAACAATATTTTTTCACTCTTTGCCACGCACCTTGGTTTCAGTATAAGTTTTCCGCTTCCGTTTAGATGGATCATAAATTGTTCTTCTTTGCATATGATCCGAAGATTGGTTTCATTGCTTAATGCGAACAACCAAGTGTTGTTCTTTAATTGGTACCAACTATCAACAGGTTTTGCTTTTTGAACGTTACAGTATTTGTTGATTTTGTTCCAGTAGAGTATTGATAGTTCACACGATTTTGTAGGATCAGTTGTATGAATTGGATGTGTTTGCTTACATAAAAACTCTTCTGAGCTTGTTGCAAAGCACTTATCCAAATCCGTGGTTGACATAAAATAGTATTGGTCCATGTGTAAGCCTGTGATGAGAATCTCTCCTTTTGGTACAATTGCTTTAGATTCATTAAATGTATTCATTGGAAAAGCGGTGAGTTTGTACATATTATGGAGCATGTTGTCTGCTAATGGAAGATTGAAGTTGACAATTAGCAGATTTTCAATTGTTCTTGCTGTGACTGTTAACACACGATACATGTGAAGGATGTTGTGTTTTCCATTTGGCCATGGTATTTGTTGTCCCTTTGGTATATTTTCATTAATATATGATAGTTCTTTCTGCAATTGTTCTGTTGTTAAGATAGAAGTTTTTGCCATTATGGAATGTGTGTTTGTCAACACTTGTATAAGTGTTGTTTGCTTATTTCGGAAATTAACCATTAGAAGCGTTGTGTACAAAGACATTTTGATAAATGTTGTTTCATGATTTATTCCTTCCAAAACTAATTGAGATTGCTCTTTGAATTGTAACCAATGGTTGTTTATATCAGCCTCTTGTCTTTTTAATATGTTCAAGGTGGATTCCGCAATTGATGTTTGATTTTTCTGCAGCTGGAGTAAGTGATTTTCATTCATTTGAAGTAGTTTTATTTGTTGTTTGTAGTGATTAGCATCCCGATCATCCATTACTCCAAATAATTCATGTTCTATTCGACCAATGACATTGATCAAACCTCTTTTTTCTCGATGATGAGTTGGATGTCTGATCAACTGGTCGTGCTGTGCTATTTCCGTTAGCATGTGATCAAACTGTTGATATGTTTGATTACAAATTGAAATATTGGTTTTCTTGCATATTTGGCTTATTTTTTCCAAACAGCGGTTAAAAATATTTAGTTCTTGCTCGTAGGTTGACAAATTTAAATAGACAATTATGTTCCAATTATTGTTGGTGAACCACATTTTACCTAATTTTTCAAAGACAATTCCTGGTTGGTTGTTCAGTTTGTGAACCTCACACTGATTATTTACGAAACTTATGTTTGCTGCTTGACCAGGACAAAGGATTGCAAATATCATAAACATTGTAAACATATAGTGGTTACTGCTTATTTTGCATGGTGCCGTGTTCCTTCTTGTACATCTAGTATTGGTGGTAGTTTTGTGCTCTTCAGACTTCTTTTCGTTGTTTCCTTTTTGTTGTAGATTTGTATCATCATTAATTTCTATTTTTTCAATAGGTAGGCGTGATAATTTAGATATAGGCCTTTTCAGAATGACCTTCCCTGGGCCACAAATTGTCGCCACTCGCACCTTGTTATCTAGTCCTGGATGTACTTTTTCTACTCTGGCCGTCATCCATTTTGTTGGTGGCAGTTGATCATCTATTACCAAAACTAATTCCCCGATATTTAAGTTAGTTTCAGTTTTATTCCATTTAGACCTTTGTTGCAGAGTTGATAAATAGTCCTTGGACCATTTCTTCCAAAAATGCGGTTTCATTGCTTCAACCAATCTCCATCGCTTAAGACCATTTAGGTTAGATACTTCTATATTTGGATCTGGCGGTGAAATTAAGGAATCTCCAATCAAAAAATGTCCAGGCGTTAAAACTGATAGATCACTTGGATCAGATGTCAACGGTGATAATGGTCGTGAATTCATGCACGCTTCTATTTGAGTGAGTAACGTTGTTAATTCTTCAAAGGTTAATGTTGTTTCCCCTATCACCCTTTTTAAATGATACTTCATTGATTTGACTCCTGCTTCCCATAGACCACCAAAATGTGCGGCACGAGGTGGTATAAAATGCCAAGTAGTGTTGTCTTTGGAGAGAAGCTCTTCAAATTCAGGATTAAGTTGTTGCATAGTTAATTTTTTTCTTTTGTTGAGCTCAGCACTGGCGCCAACGAAATTTGTGCCATTGTCACTGTAAATATCAGTGCATAGTCCACGCCGTGATGTAAATCTCTTGTATGCTGCAATGAATCCTTGTGATGTAAGATCACTTACGACTTCAATATGGACTGCCTTTGTAGCCATACACACAAAAAGTGCTATGTAGCCTTTGTATGATTTATGTCTTCTTCCTTTTGTTGTTCGAATATTAAGAGGCCCCGCATAATCTACTCCTGTTTTTAAAAATGGTCGAGAAGGAACAATTCTTGATGATGGTAGATTACCCATTATTTGCTGATTGGCCTTAGCTTTGAATCTGTGGCATTTTACGCATTTATGAATTGAATTCTGAACACAGCTTTTTGCATTAATAATCCAAAAACGCTTTCGGATGTAAGATAACGTTAGCTGCGCTCCTCCATGCAAAGTTGTTAAATGAGCATTCGTTATTATTAGCTCGGTTACCTGATGTTTTTTGGGTAAAATAATCGGATGTTTTTCGTTAAATGAAAGTGTTGAATTTTGTAATCTACCTCCTACCCGTAGTATACCTTGTTGGTCTAGAAACGGACTCAAAGAAAGAATTTTACTCTTACTTGAGATATGCGTTTTAGTTTTTAGTTGTGATATTTCTTCATGAAAGTTTTTAGATTGGACTGTTATTACGATCCGCTGCAAAGCTTCCTCCATCTCTATCGTTGTTAGGGTTAGAGACGTCGGATACTGTTTTTTTCTAAGTCGGTTTACAAATCGCTGACAGTATGCTATAACTCGTTGTAGTTTTATTAATTTAGAGTATCTTGTACAAAGAAGACTATATGGATCAGTTGTCATCATCGTAGTTAGCACAGTTCTTTTTGTGTCTGGAATATCTTCAATTTTTAATTCAGTTGTTAGTTTTGGCCATTTTTCTTGATTTTCCTTTAACCAATTTAGTCCGTTCCACCATAAATGATGTTCACTTAATTTATCTGGATCAATTCCTCTAGTAGCACAATCTACTGGGTTGTCTTCTGTTTTAACGTGGTTCCATTGTGAAGCATCAGTAAGTTGTTGTATTTCAGTTACTCGATTGGCAACGAAAGTTTTCCATCTCATTGGACTACCTCTTATCCAGGCTATTGCAATCGTGGAATCACTCCATGCATATGTTTTTATATTTGAAATTTGCATTGCTTGTTCTACATTTCGTAACAATTTGGCTAATAGCAACGCTCCACATAGTTCTAATTTAGGAAGAGTGATTTTTGTTTTTATTGGCGCCACCTTAGTCTTAGCTGTTAGTAAGGTGACTGTTTTTAATCCCTTCTCATCTTTGGTTGAAAAATATACTGCTGCTGCGTATGCAAGTTCTGACGCATCACAGAAACCATGTAACTCAGGTGTATTACATTTTAAGCTATTGACCCATCTCGGAATTTTCAGTTTTTCTAGCGCAGGTAATGTCTGTTTGTAAAGAATCCATTTAGAATTTACATTATCTGGCAGTGGTTGATCCCAACTAACACCAGTCAACCATAGTTGTTGGAGGAGTATTTTGGCTTGAATGATTGTAGGAGAAAGCCATCCAAGAAGATCAAACAGTTTTGATGCTTCCGAAAGAAATTTTCGTTGAGTTGTAATAATTTCTGTATCCGGAATCGTTACCTTGAATTCAAAAGTATCTGTTGTTGGGTTCCAACTTATTCCAAGTGTTTTTATTGTATCATCGAGTTTTATCTGATATGATTTTGTTTCTTGAAACTCAATTGGTATGTTTGATAAAATACTAGGGTGATTTCCAAACCATTTCCTCAGGTTAAATACGCCACTGCTTAAAGAATCAAGAAGCTGCTGTTGAGTTATAAGTGCTTCTTCGATTGTTTCGTTACCAGAGAGTAGTTCATCAACATAAAAATCATTGAGAATGATTTCCAAAGCTAATGGATATCTAAATTCGTTATCGTATGCAATCTGTTGAAGTGTTCGGATGGCTAAATATGGTGCAGAGGTTGTTCCAAACGTAACTGTCGTAAGTTGGTATTCTTGAACCTTTTCTGTAGGTGAATTGCGCCACAATAATCTCTGGAAATGCTGATCATCTTCATGAATTTTAATTTGTCGATACATTTTTTCAATATCGGCACCATACACGTATTTATGTTTACGCCATCTCAATAGTATAGATAATAAATCTTGTTGGATTGTCGGCCCAGTCATTTGGTTGTCATTATGGCTGACACCGTTGGTAGTTTTAGCAGAGGCATCAAAAACAACTCGTAATTTTGTTGTTGAGCTGTTTTCTTTAATAACAGCATGATGAGGAATATAATACGATCCGTTGTTGTTGGATGTAACTGGTTGCATGTGTCCTAGCGGAATGTATTCTTGCATGCAATCCTTGTAAGATCTTTTAAATTCTGAACACAATTCGAATCGTTTCTCTAGCTGTAGAAGTCGTGCAAAGGCTCTGTTGATAGATGCTCCCAAAGGTTTGTAATCTTCTTTAAACGGAATACGAACGATGTATCGACCATCCAGTCCTAAATTATGTGTTGATTTATAATGTTCTTCACATTTTTGTTCTTCTGTTGTAAGAGTTCGTTTGGGTACCACTTCTTCGATCTCCCAGAATTTCTTTAATTGGTTGTCTATTTCTATAGAAGTAACCATTGATTTGATTTGGCCTTGGTTAGAGCTGCCATACCTTCCTGATACTATCCAACCAAATTCTGTTTGTTGAGCCATCGGTTCTGATGTATTACCTTTAATTATGCCATCTAGTATGATTTCCGAGTAATGATTTGCCCCTAACAGCACATCGATAGGACCTGGTTTGTAATAAGTTGGGTCAGCCCACATAAGATTGCTTAAATGATTCCACTCTCTATCATCTATATGTTGTTCTGGAAGGATGGTAGTGAGAACATCAAGAACCAAAGCGTTAATTTTCATCTTAAATGCAGATGGGAATCTAGGTTGTAGTTCTAGATTCACAGATTTTCGTACAATTCCAGCATTAGCTCCCGCAACTCCAGTTACTTCAACAAACGTTTGGTGTCCTTGTATCTTCAATTCATTTGCCGCCTTTGTTGTTATAAACGTTGCTTGAGACCCAGGATCTATTAATATTCGAAGATATTTGGGTTGAATATTATTTTGATTACAAACTTGAACAAGTGCCGTTCCAAGTAGCGTACCGGACTGTTGTTCATTCTGACGAAGTGACATAAACGTTTTTAAGTTAGATGCACTAACGGTTTGGTAATTGGATGACTTTATTTCATTTTGTGATTTATCTGTATGTAGAAGTATGTGATGATTTCCCATGCATTTCGTACATTTTATTGCAGATTTACAGTAGCCGTTGTTCTGGTGCACGGTAAGACATTTTCTGCATAATTTCAATAAATTCACCAGCTGTGTTCTTTCAATTGTTGATAGTTTATTGAAAGCTGGACATTGCCCAATATGGTGACTTCCACTGCATTGTTGGCAATTGTTGACGTTTGAATTTACGGCATGAAACCCTTTTACTTTACTGTTAGTCGATGAATTGCTATTATTATTTGAAGCGTTTGAATAGCCAATGTTGCGGTTGTTGCTGCTTTGGATGATACTTTTTGATGCTATTCTAGAGTTGGAGATAGCTTCAAGTGATTGAAATCGTCCCTCTAGAAATTTCAGAAATTCGTCCAATGTTTGAATTTCTCTAGGATTAGCGAGTGTTGTTTCATATAATCTAAGAGTTTCGGAATCCATTTTTTTGGTGATTATTGGAATGATAATTGCATTCCAAGAACTAGTATCTGTTCCAAAGTTGTTTATTGCATGTAAACATTCTCTTAATGTATCATGCAGATTTCTGATAGCTGCAGCCGATTCTGTGTTAATAACTGGTAGAGATAAAATTGTGTTTACGTATTTTGTTATCAGTAACCTTTTGTTGTTATATCTCGCTACCAGAATTTCCCAAGCTGTGTTGTAGTTTTGCTCAGTTGTTTCCAAATGACTTATAATTTTGGCTGCATCACCACCTATGTAGGATTTCAGTAAAGACATCTTATAAGTTGTAGTCAATTTAGGATTTTCATGAATGAATCTTTTAAACTGATCGTAAAATGATGACCACTTGCTGTATTCTCCATAAAAACGAGGAAAATCGATTTGTGGAAGCTTAATATCGATTTTCGATTCGTTTATTTCTATATCCACCTTATTTCTACTAATGTATTGCTGCAGAAGAGTTAATGTTTCTTCTGCTTCATCAGTAATAGATTCGTAGATAGCTTGTTGGTTTACATATCCTGCATTGTCTTCCTTTTCTAAAGACATAATTATTTCATGGTGAATAAGTTCAAGTTTTTCCATGGTAGATTCGATCTGTTTTTGTTTTATTGATAAAAGTTCTTTTGGTTTTTGTAAATTAATAGCGTCTCGAATTCCTCTTAAATTCCGAATAAGTTGTGTGTTCATTATCTCTTGTTTTCTTGCTAATAATGATTCTGGCAAATCTTTTGTTCCTATTGATAAACCACTTGAAAAAGTTGTTGATGCTGGTAGTTTATCTGGAACAGAGTTTTCTGGATTACTAACGGCACCGGCATTCTGCTGATCTTCATCTAGGTTTTTGGTTACTACGACTGTTGGCACTGATTGTTGTTGTTTTAGTTCAGCCATTATGTATTCGTATGTTGGTGAACCTTCAGCCGATGTTCCTTGAAGTAAGGATGCTTCGTATCAACTCCTTTGGTGGTTCTTAGTATTTCGTCCACCCGTTGATACTCCAGATACAGCCTTTGTACTGTAAGTTTTTTTCTCTCGCAATAGTCATATGTTTTTCTTTCACTCCCATCCGTCTTGTAGTTTGTAACCAGCTGTTTAAGATTTTCAGCTGTCTCTGCTTGTTGGTCGAACAGAGCTTTTGTATCCATTGTTGTTTATGTTTAACTGATCTTAATGACTGTTGTTATCTCTGGTCACTTTATTTTACTTGAAGACTCGAAGGACCATGTACAATCCTTCAGTAATAACTAACCCGCTTTTCACTGGTGGGGGCTGGACAGTTAGCTTTACTGGAAGATTTGTATGATGAAGAAAAATAACGTTAAAGTTTTAATGTTAAAATAATTCTTATTTATTTATGGTAATTCATTTTCTTTAAATAAGCAATTTTTGCTGCGTTAACAATTATATCAAGTTATTATAAAGAAAATTAATTAAATATAATAATGCAATTTTGCATTATTATGCATTATTATGCATTATTGATTTCCGCTGGGTTGGTTGATATATTTTTATCTGTTGAGGTATCAACATATATATATATATATATATATATATATATATATATATATATATATATATATATATATATATATATATATATATATATATATATATATATATATATATATATATATATATATATATATATATATATATATATATATATATATATATATATATATATATATATATATATATATATATATATATATATATTTATATAAATTTTTGTTTTTTTGTTTTTTCGTCTCCGGTTATCATACATAGTCGTTTGGCACCAACATTTTTCCGAAATGCCGAGATGAAGCACATAGCCATAGGTAGATTTTTATATGAAATCTACCTAAAATTGTTTTGATTAATGAATAAAACAAAGAAGGATTATTAGAAAAATTGTATGTGTTTGTTCTGTTAATTAGTTAAAATAAATAAAAAAACAGTAGATCAGGATTAAATGGAGACGTGATAAATTTTTGTTATTTGCGTAAAATAACAAAAGATTGACATTGTTTTATTTGATACAACTCGGTGACATTGATTTTGGGTTGTGTTAAGGTAGATAAATGATAACAGAATTGTACGTGGTAATTTATAAAAAAAAACAGAAAAAAAATTAGAAAAGAAAATTTGTTGGAACTACAAACAGAAGAAAAGAAATTGAATATTTGTTGTGATTGGCTTAGTGCTAACTACGGTTACGGATTATGATGTTGTATTAAAAACAAAAAAAAGATATAATATTCAATTATTTTTTCCATGACAACTTGACAGAAATATGGAAGTTTTGAAAATATTCGATGATGATATATGTAAGATTTCTCTTGGTAGAACGTACATATATAAACGTATATAAGTCTTTACGATTGACAAGAGGTGCAACATTGCTAGTGACAATTGGTAATACTACTTTTTTTTGTTATTCTTATGCAACAATCGCCCGAACCAGAGGTGCAACATAATTAGAGTTAATTGTGGGAATTAGTTCTACTTTTTAGTTTGTATGATCGACTGAAACAACTTGGGCATGAGGAGTTGGATCCGATGCAATCATGGGGCGAGTGAAACCTTTATTCGATATTTTTAAATTCAATACTCATAGTTATATTAGTGCGTGTGATGATCTCGGTTTCTTCAGCCATTGGGGTCGTCAGATTCCCTTTTTTTTGTTTACGCTTATTTAATTCCGTTTACACAGTCTAGTTTTCATGCATATCTGATTATTTTTACTGAACTGGGGAACATTACTTCTTCGACACACATGGCTGAAATTTGCTTGAACAAAACATCACTTGGCACGCAGTCCTCTGATTGCATCCTGTTAGTGACATCACAAGCAGGTCCAGTGGTCATTAAAAAATTATAAGGAAAAATTGAAAATAACATCATTGCTGTTAGTGTTATTTGTAACTCTGGATAGTGTGGATCTTATCGATGTTGGTAATAGTTTTCCTGTTGAGTCTAGCCACAATCACAACCGTTGTCCGTCAAAGAATATGTTTTTCCCATAGCTTGTTTCCGTTTTTGCAATAGATTAATACATTGTTTAGACCTGCAGGAAGTTTTTAGGTTATTTTCTATGTTTTTGCTGGAGGATTAATTTAAACAGTTTCTGATGTCTTTTTGTTTTTTACAGCTTGAAATTGAGTCAAACTTGACATATACAAATTGAATAAAACGGAAGAACTACTCCAGAACTTCTCATACAACATATTCGATATTTAGTTTTTTCGTTTTGCAATTCGACATATGTTTAATGACCTAGAATGGTGTTGAAGAGAAATCTTTTAACAGTTTGTGGAGAAGTTGGCCGAAGGTACGTGAGATATTCAGAGGAATCAGAACATTTCAATGCTAAGATCTCTTTATTTCTGTCTGTATTGTTTCTTCGATTGTGTGAGGAATTTTTATGGTGCTGTGTCCTTTCCTGACCATGCGAGTTGATATCTGGATTCCTGTAAAGTAAGAATTATGACGGGTGCTTTAGATTATCGATTGTTCACAGCATTAAAATTTGAATCGACTAACCATTTTCACAGAATGAGATTCTGATGGAATCACAAGTTTTTTGACATAATTGTTCGAGTGACGAACCTAAGTTAAATTGGTTAGAGCTATCAGATGACAATTTGTGGATTCTTCTTAATGTTTTTTTAGACGCCAGACCCTGTACTTTAGAATATATAGTAAACTATCAAATTAATTCATTGGCACACCTTTGCACCTTTAACGATTTTGCTAGGTTTCTTGTTTTGCCCTGCTATTTAGACAGTCAAATTAAATGCTAAAATACAGCAATCCAGAGCTTCTCTCACACAACTGTCGGATAGCTAAGCTTGAGGCTACCAAAAGTTAAACAGGTCAGCTATCATTCTTATCAATAAGGAATCCTTGACTGAGCTGTCTGAAAGTGACGGAGTGATAAACTTCTGCTTTGGAGCGGTCACCTTGAACGTATTTAAGAAGGATGGGGCAGAGGAAACAGGGGCAACTGAATCAGTTGAGAATGGTTTCTCCATGCAGAGAACCTCGGCTAATGCAAGACTCACGTCTGACTCTGACGTCCCGTAGTGTCAGAAAACTGGTACCGACAGTGGCCGGGATTTTAATAACCAGATTTTCTGGTTCATTTCTGCTTACGTACCGTATATGACGCGGTGTTGATCCCTGAAAGGGTAAGTATTAAGTAACCTCGTTTCATATGCTCATAGATAAAATATCGAAATTATCCTTGGATGTGACGCTAATGCACACCAAACGATTTGTAGCAACAGCGACGCCAATGTACGAGGTGAGTTACTTCTAGATTTTATTCTTAGCACAAATCTGGATATTTGGAATGTGGGCGAGTTCATTACCCTCTTCAAGTGGATTGAGAGCTGCGAACTGTGGGTAAATGCACAGAAATCAGAATTGGCTCTCTTCTCCAGGAAGCGTAAACAAACTGCATTTGATTTTTCAACTCTCAATGGATTCTGCATGAGTTGCAATGACAAGACTTATTACTTGGGGTGGGGCTCATTCTGAATAGTAAACTAAGCTGGAAATCTAAAATTCTTGAAGGTATAGCACTATTATAGCACTTTACTTGTGCAAAAGTGCTATTGGACGAAGATGAGGTCTCGAGTCCACATTGTATACTGGATATATAGCTCAATAAGTTGACCTATTTAGGTGAATGGGATCGCGGTTCGGTGGTCAGCCTTAAAATAAAATGGTCAATCCGAAACTCTTGATGAATGTTTCGCAGCACTTGAAATTCTCTTTCATCTTTTTCCTATCGACATCTTAGCCAGACAGGAGGTCACCAGCACGGCTGTTAGGCTGAAGTCTACCAGAATCTGGAACTGTAGCAATATAGGACGCTCCTCAATTTTGGTGAGTAGAAATATTCCTTCGATCACAGAGTATTCCATTCCAAAATCATCTTTAGAAGTTGGTTTCACAACTGCTATTCCTTCCATAGAGGACTGGAAATGTGTGTTGGATAAATATGCAGGTGTTGTCAACTTCTACCGGATAGGTCGAAAACGAATGAAAAGGTTTGTTGTGGAATATTTCTACAAAGAACTAATTTAATCCTATCTGCCTACCTGCTCACTGTAGTGTCTTTCAGGCTGAATTTGCAGCTATAAAAGAAGCATATCATACTGGTTGAAGTATAATGTAATATCTGTAAGGGATATCGGAATCTTTAAGTCAGGCTGCAATAAATGCTTTACAGTTGAGCTTGGCTAGGTCAAAAGTAGCCCGGAACTATCTGGCATCTCTTAACTAGATGGTTGAGCAGTTAAACAGACGTCTTATCGGGGTGACAGGGAATTTCGGTATTATGGGAAACTTAAAGGCCAACGAACTCACTCGGCAAGATACTTCCTGCCTTGTGTCATCAAGTTTGGCTGAGGTGGGAATGCCTCTTGCTTCGTGCAAACTGTTAATGCAAAAGGAAACAGATACGCATATAAATATAAGATAGTCAAAAGGCAACACTTGTGTGATTACCAAACAGATCTGGCCTACACTGAACCGCTCCAGGTCCAACTTATATCAATCAATCCCAGGGATATCAATACGATTGTCGGTGTCATTACGGGACACTGTTATCGGGCAACATGCGAGCTGACTGGGTGTTAATGCTCCTATGAATAGAGCAGCAATGACAAGGCGGAGAAGAAATCGGTTCTCCAACTTCATTGCCTGTGTCCTGGTCTGGCTCAGACCACCCATTGTTATTAATTCCCATAGCTATAGTTTTACCAAAACTATCAAACTAAATCGCACTTATATTTTATTAATTAACCAATCATGCATGTTCTATATAACGAATTCCTTGTATTCTCATACTAAAATTTTGTTTCCGACTTGAATTGTCAAAACTACAATAATAAGAGACATTTTATAATGATAATTATAATAGTGCAATGTTTTACTTTGTCTTTCAAGACTCGCGCAAATTATTTACCAATTTTATATACCGAAGTTTGTTGTTCTGCTCTGTTGCCTTAAAATGCTCAATTATATTGTCCTAAATACTTTGACAGATAACATTTGACTACTATGAATAATCTTCGGTATTAAAATAAACAAAAAATTCGTCATTATAATTAAACACATTTTCCACCAACCTTGTAATTTGAATTAAAACCATAACAAAACATTTTCAAACCGTAAATAAATAATCAATACAAAAATAAAATTAAATTAAACCAAAAACTATAATATTGTAATGGACATGGTGACTAATTTTGCAAAGTTTGAAATGATAAATATTTACAACACAAAATGTGTAGCAAAATATGGAGGGGCTGAAATCTCACAGCTCTGAGATATCAAGACTTCGGTCTGGGTTAAGGATTTTGATATAGTTTTCGGCAAAAAACTTTTATGAGGACATGGTTTTTAGTTTTGGGCAGCGATGTATATCAAACAAAACTCTTTGTTAAAGTACTAGTATTTTTTATCTCTGTTTAAAAATTTATTACAAAACTAACACGAAACATCAATACGTTGCCGGAAAATTATAATCAAAATTCCAAAAATATTGTTAAATGCAATAAAACCAAACTTTTTCAAAATTCCAAAAATATTCCAAAAATTAGAATAAAATCAGATATTTAAATTTTTTCTAAATTCCAATAATATTTCAAAAATTCTTAAAAATTCAAACTTTTTCCAACATTCTAAATATATTGCAAAAATTATTACAAAATCAAAAATTGAAAATTTTTTCAAAATTCCAAAAATTATCATAATATCAAAAATTAAAAATTTTCCAAAATTCTAAAAATATTCCAAAAATTCTTACAAAATCAAAAATAAAACTTTTGCCGAAATTCTAAAAATATTGTAAAAATTATTACAAAATCAAAAATACAAACTTTTTCAAAATTCCAAAAATATTTCCAAAACTATAACAAATTCAAAAATTTCCATGTCCAATTTCATTTTAAATTACATTTACGTCATAAAAACAGCTACATTTTCTTCCAAAAAATTGGCTAAAAAAATAAATGAAATCATTTTTTGACACACTTGACATTATTTTTTGACAAACTTATAATGCCATAATTATCTATAATAATAATAAAATATCATGTCACAAATCATTAATTTTATTTTTTTGTAAAAAATTGGGTAAAAAATAAATAAAAACCGTTCTTTTGACACACTTGACAACATGTTTTGACAAACTTATAATGCCATAATTCTCAATAATAATAATAAAATTTCATTTCAAAGAAACAATTTTAATTTTTTCCAAAAAATTGGGTAAAAAAACTAATTAAAAATCTTTTGACACACTTGACAACATTTTTCTGATAAACTTATGATGCCATAATTCCCAATAATAATAATAAAATTTCATTTCAAACCAACAATTTTCTTGTTTTCCAAAAATTGGGTAAAAAAATAAATAAAAATCTTTCTTTTGACACACTTGACAACATTTTTTTGACAAACTTATAATGCCATAATTCTCAATAATAATAATAAAACATCATTTCAAACAAACAATTAATTTTATTTTATTACCAAAAAATTAGGTAAAAAAATAAATAAAAATCTTTCTTTTGACACACTTGACAACATTTTTTTGACAAACTTATAATGCAATAATCTAGATTTTGGTCTCACATACCAATCCCGACCATCAAGATTTC
The DNA here is from genome assembly GCA_963693315.1 of Diogma glabrata. NCBI lineage: Eukaryota > Metazoa > Arthropoda > Insecta > Diptera > Cylindrotomidae > Diogma > Diogma glabrata. Next base: position 259,550,952 of record OY856186.1, read on the forward strand.
TCCAAATTTAATGTTCCTACTCGTAATCACTTAAAATGAACGTTTTTTAAGCAAAAAATATGCAAATTTCCTTGTTTTGACACCTTTTCGATTTTTTTGACACACTTCCGGTACAGTTATCGAACACATCGTCCTTTCGGCTCTTCCTATTAAGTAAACCTATTTTTAGAAAAAAAAATTTTTCAAATCCGTCCAGCGGTTTTCTAGATTTCGTCGGTTGTGACGGCCGGCCGGCCGGCCAGCCGGCCAGCCGGCCGGCCGACAGACAGACATACATTTTTTTTTTTTTTGCTTTTTTAGAATCAGGAGGTCCTAAAACGTCGAGAAATGTCAAAAAAAGTGGGGGTAAGAATTTCACTTTGAGCTCATGAATGTAATACTTAGGTCTTTCAGACCGAAGTAATTATAACTAAAGATGAATGAACATAACCAAGACATTGACTTTGATTTATGTTTTTGCTTTTCTTTTCATGCTTTTGTTATTTAAAGTTTATATACATAACAAAACAATAAACAATAATAAACGTTTTATTATTACAAAGAATTAATTATGTAAATTATTAAATTTATTTCAAAGTTTTTACTCTGTAAAAAGTTATGAGATAAATTCAAATGAAATCAGTCGATAATAAGAGCTAGTCGGTTTAATTAATTTCTTAATTAAAATTTGTTTAGTTAAAATTAATTAACTAATAACTGATTAGTAAAATTATTGTAGAAGTAAAATAATCAGGTATTTGAAAGTGTGTGAATACATAATCATACTTGCAATTAACGTTTCAAAAGTCAATAACAATTACGAATTACGATTAAGTTTTTTATTAGTTTGTCATCCGTTTACTAATTATTATTTGGTAATGTATTACTGTTTCTCAACAGTTTTTACTGTCGACATGACACCGACAAATAAATTCATATTACTTTTACTATTTTATTATAAGCTTTTCAATTTAACTTTGACATTTATATGTTATAATCACCAAAAAAGATTACTAACGCAATTAACTAACTAGCTGATTATTTAATAAGTATCACAATAATCGATTAGATAGTTTGTTTGGGATACTTTGTTTGATTCGATATAATGCAGTAAAATTATCTTGTTTTGATAATGTTTACTAAAGTTGAGATTTAGATGCGGTAAGGTTATAGTCCCTGTGCCTATGCCGATTTCATTTGATGATTACCACATATGTTATACTTCGGCAAGCTCCGAAAAATGCCGATTGCTTGCAATCTTGTAAATTTGCTACCACAATTTTTTTTTAACTATGGGGGGGGGGACGGAAATTTGTTTTCGAACACGAGGCTAACCTTGTCCGACAAAAAATTGTCTGCTATAGTCGAGTCCGACAATTGACATTTTGGTATGTTTGGGTTGTCGGACTCGACTATAGCAGACACGTTTTCCTCTGACAAAGTTACCTTCGTGTTCTAAAACAAATTTCTACCCCCCATAGTTAAAAAAAATTGTGGTAGCAAATTTACAAGATCGCGGGTTCGGTATTTTTCGAAGCTTGCCGAACGAAAAAGCGGTCGAATCGAGGAAAATGGCAGAACAAAAGTTTTTGGACTCGTCAAGGATAGGCGCCTCAAAAAGTATAAAATATGTGGTAATCATCAAATGAAATCGGCGTGGGCCCAGGGACTATTAGGCTGGGTTGCAGTGGATGTTACCATAACATAAGGTTAAGACGACATACTTAGACCAAAATATGTTTCTTTATGATACTACAGAATCTTCCTACTGTTTTTTTATGAAAAAATTCAACATGCTTAGCATTGAATCCCACCACTTAACTTAAAGATACCACGTAGACCCTGTTTTCTTTCACTATACATTCAGAATGATTAAGTAATGACAAGGTCTGAAAACACACAATCTGACCAATTTATAGGGAAAGTGGTCTCTGATGGGAATCAAACCCGACTCCTTGGAATTACAAGGCTATCGCCTTATCAACTGAACTAGAACGGTGATTAAAACCATTTGGAGATTCTGATGAAGCTAAGTAAGATTAAAATTATGAGGTAATTCTACGTATGATATTAATATTTAACTGTTCTGAGAATACTCTACCCATCTCTCTGCCTTCGAATTGGGAACCAACTGCAAAAATTTTCGGCAGTCGGAGGCAGTCTTCAAAGGCCGATATGCTACACATAAATTTACGGAATATTGCAATTCAATCAATGTTTCATCGAATTCGATCAATGTTTTTTATTTGTAAATTTTATTATTTTTAATCTTCGGATGTGACAACCCCGCGTAATTCAGTCCGTGCTATTGACATACGAGCTGACGTAAGATATCACATACCAGTGGGAATAGCAGTGAGATATCACTAGCCAAGGTGATATCTTAGGGTTGCTAGGGTTGCTTAGGCACTGTATTCAGTCAACGGAAGCACCCTTAATCTTAGCTATGGAGCATTCCTTGATGATTTCACGTTGTTGCTTACTCGAAAAATCGAGCCGTCATTAAACTCTATGCATGGTGTAGCTGTAGCTGGATTATTGGCAACCACATTTTTGTTTTGTTCCTGCAAATTGTTAATAGAAATTTGCCATTTGCCTTTCATTTTATTTTTATTTATTCTATCCTATCATGAAATTTTGGCCTATGTCAAATTTTATACGTGACAGGATATATTGTTTAGTTATTCCTTCTACAAAAAAAATATAAAAACACCAATTTGCATCCATCAACTTAGAACGCATGTTGTTGTGGGACCTGGGTCTTAAAAGGTTTTTTTTGTGTTGTTGTGACACATATTGTAATTCCTACTATACAACACATTTTATTTAAAAAATAGCAACTCATACATAATCGTTTACTTTAGTAATATACATTAAGACACTGTGCACTTTTCTTATACCATTTTGGACCGCATTAGGTTAACCTGAACTACTAGTATCACTATATATTCGGTTTACCTGAATAATTGGTATCACTATATAACTGGTATCACTATATATAAATAAAATCGCAAATCCGTACCGCTAAACCTTCATTCCCACGATAAAAAGTCATTTTGTTGCATTTTTTGGTAGCATTCATGGAATGCAAAAGAAACATGAGGAAATTTTGTTAATTGGTAACAGACATAGAAGTTTTAAATAACAAATGTACTTAAGAGTTAAACAAAATTCAAAATTGTAAAAGGGCGGGATGAGAAGTCTTTAAAAATATGGATAAACACATTTTCGAATAATGCGGATAGTATTTTACTATATACGAGGAAGATTGAAAGTACAGTACATTTTCCGTATTGTAAGCCGGTCACTACAAGTGGCCGTTGTACGTATCGTATCCACGCATTAGTAGTCTAAATCTCCCCATTAGAAATGGCTAGGTGGGTAGGCGACTCGTTGTTAATAACCACGATAACTTGTCGCGACCCTCTACCGCGTCATCCAATTAGAAATCGGTAGGTTTTCGTTACCCAGACAAATAATCGCAAGGATGCCCCCAGGTTCTGAAAGTTCTGGTATGGATTTGATTTCTTTCCACCTCCAGATACGCGCCCAGCTAAAGTTCACAAAGGACTTTATGCTCATTTTGTAGAGCAGGAGTGTCCGCTGATCCTCACATGCTATCAGCTTGCAACCCTACAGTTAGGTGATGACCCAAAATTCTTAAGGATTGATCAAAAGCTGGTTGCCAACACAATTTATACTCTACTTACTACCTCATCCTGAGATTTTTGAATCATACTATAGAAGCAAGGTTTTTTAAGATGGATGAAGAATCTTCAGCTTCATCCTCCTTAAGTTTGTTGGCCCAATTGAGTGAGGCTTGTTGCTTTCCTGTGCGAACTGTGATGGAAATTCAATTATTCTTTTGGATTATTCTATACGTTCAACGAAAGAGTATTTTGGTTTAGCACTGGGAAAATGATGATCCCAATGGATCCAAATTAGCTGGGTAAACCAATCTAGCGACGAAGAGTATTTTGGTTTAGCACTGAGAAAATGATAATGTCGACTATTTAGCCGGGTGACCCAATCCAGCGATCCCAGCTACACTCCCAACCCCTCCTCTCAAACCCCAGTCAGAATCCCAGTCACTTTAACCTTAGACGTGCTCTAGTAGCTTAACACATACCACGAGTATGTGTTAACCTGATAGAGCATGTTTTCGCCGATGACACGACAGTACGTGTTACTCCATGACCCAGTGGAATGAAAAAAGGTAATGAAGGTATATGAAAAATGGTTTCAAGCGGAAAAGAGTAGGGAGAGGTGTGTTTGGTTTATGATCCCTTATTGATTATTTAGGGGCAGCCCTGATCGTACATTGTTATTCGCTATTAGCTGTTGTAAGAAATATTCTTTATACTTAACTATTGTTGAAACAAGCTTTGAATTTTTTTCATTCTCCGTTTCGGTTTTGTTTATAATTTTAAAGCAGCTTTAATCAGGATCTGATTGGGAAAAGCGTTACACTTATGATCAAGGCTCAATTGAACTAGAGCAAACCTGATCAGATTATTACTCAACTTAAGTAATTAGTGTGATGATGAAGTTTCAACTTTGAAATGTCATCGCATTGGTGGCGAAGTGGATAGCGTGTCAGTCAAAGGATCCGAACTCACTGGCATTGATAAGGTTAAGAGTTCAAATCCCAACCGAAACACGTAAAGAGCGCAACAGGGTTTTTGCTGAGATAAATCCAACCATACCTTTGAATTTAAAAAAATTCAAACTACTTCCCCGTTTACTTGAGTACAATTGATCACAAACTCATGAATTATTACTAATGGTTTTAATAAACTATTGAAAGTTTTTAGTAGTTTAATGTAGGACATTTCATTATTGTTTATTTGTTATGATAAGATCAACTAGGTAGCGGTAATTAGGTAACGTAATATATTTATTTCGCACTAGTGCATAACGAAATAATGTAATAATAAAATTCTTTCAGACCTCAATATATAAATAATTATTTCAGTTGAAAATATAGAGCATCATTTATATATAACTTTTTTAAATTTTTTCAAATGATGTTTATAATCTTTCTAAGAGTTTAAGTGTAGCATCCTTTATTATGAAACATCAAATAACAACCAAAGTTAATACCATGGTAACAATTTATAAAAAAATTCATTACAAACTCATGCCCAAATTTCAATAACTAAAAAAATTGTCTTAAAAATTGTGCTTATAATAAATTATACTATTAAGTTTTAATTTTATATTTATCAAATAAAAATCAGCATTCAATTTCATTTAAAGACTAGCTTATTACAGTTTATGTGTTAGATCCCTACCTGCAGCAAATCTGATTAACATAACATTATTTTTTAATCTTTTTATTGTCAAATTAAATAAAGCCTAAACGCATAGCTGTAATTAAAATAGTAGATTGTTTTACTAGTGCGAATGCGGTTTCCTAACTCGCGTTTGGAAACGCAGTTCGTGCTAGTAATAGTTTTTGTTATAAATGCAGAAAATCGCTACTAAATTATGTTAAACTGCAAATTTTTCCAATTTGATTTCATAAAATCGATCAAACATGTAAAGTGTCACAAAATTTTGATACTTTAAAAACTTTGTTATCCTCGTAAACCTTTTTACTGAAAATATCTTTACAACATATTTGTATTTTGAAACCTCAAAAAAATTATATTTCTTGCAAGTCAGATTGTTTTGGGTTGTGTTTAAGTTGTTTTTATCATATGTTAAGTTAGTTAAATTATTAATATTATTGCAATAAATAAAATATGGAGGGGCTGAAATCTCACAGCTCTGAGATATCAAGGCTTCGGTCTGTGTTAAGGATTTTGATATAGTTTTATGAGGACATGGTTTTTAGTTTTAGGCAGCGACTTAAAGTTATGTTGTCAAACATAACTTTTTGTTAAAGTACAAGTATTTTTTTACCTCTGTTTAGAAATTTATTACAAAACTAACACGAAACATCAATATGTTGCCGGAAAATTATAACAGATCATAAATTAACATAATTTAGCGAAAAGATGATACACTCAGCAAACTCCTCAAAAACCTCTCCATTTAACGTTTCGAGAAAATATTACAAAATCACAAATTCATATTTCTTTCAAAATTCCAAAAATATTGCAAAAATTAAATAAAATCAAACTTTTTTAAAAATTCTAAAAATATTCCAAAAATTCTTACAAAATCAAAAATTGAAACTTTTTTCAAAATTCTAAAAATATATATAAAATTCAAAAATTCTATTTTTTTTTCAAAATTCTAAAAATATTGCGAAAATTATAACAAAATCAAAATTGAAAGTTTTTCCAAAATTGTAAAAATATTGCAAAAATTATAACAAAATCAAAAGTACAAACTTTTTTCAAAATTTCAAAAACTATAACAAATTCAAAAATTTCCATTCCATTTACGTCATAAAAAACACATTTTTTTTATGCTTTTTTAAACTCAGTATGTCCTAAAACGTTGAGAAATGCCAAAAAAAGTGGGGGTAAGAATTTCACTTATAACTCATGAATGTAATACTTAGGTCTTTCAGACCGAAGTAATTATTGATTTCTACTGTGTCATTGTCATATAACCATTTTAAGTTTCAAATCTCATATGAAGAGACGTTATTGGTTTCTAATTAAAATTTAAAATATACTGTCCGTGTCAACTCAAAATAGTATATTACATACCTTGAGCTGTAAATAGCATTTTACATGCGAGGGAAAATATTGCGCACGAGACGCGTAGCGGCGAGTGCAGTACCTTGTTTTGTTATATAATTTTCTACTCCTTTAGAACTTTTTCTACTTCTTTGCAGCTCGAGGTTTGTTATATAATTTTTCTACGCCTTTGTTTTAATGCCCAAACGTGTATAATTACTTGAAAAAATGAACTACTAATTATAAATTAAATGCAAATAGTTTACAAATTGTGGTAGGCTTTGCATTATTATGTGTCAAAATGAATTGAAATACATATTAAATTTTTAAAAATCAAATTTTTCTTAAATTAAAAATTCTTCCTTTTATTAAAAGTGTTAGGTAATATATTATATATACATATATATGGATATACATTACGTAACACTTTTTATTCTCATTACGTTACACTTATTATTGTAATATGTAATCAATTTACATGTCATGGATAGTGTAATGTAATTGATAATTTACTGTGATAGGAGTATAAAAAAAGTCCAGCGGCAGGTATATCCGCTAGAAATAGGTAGATTTCGGGGTCAGACAGTTTTGTGTACAAATAAAATTAGATATGTGTCAGATTTGAGATTAGTTTGAATTAAAAATTTAAGTAGCAACAGAGTAATTCAAAAAAATAATCAAACCGAATTAAATACATTATCCGAAACAACTTTATCAATGCAATTTCGGAACAGTTTTATTTAAGTTGGTTAAAACTTAAAACTACTTTTAATAATATATTAAATCCACCAAAGATCAATAAACGCCCACCAAAGATCAATAAACGCCCACCAAAGATCAAATGAACTACGTCGTCGTCACAAGTACAATTTTACCATCACACATAATTTATAATCAACCATTATCAAACAATTTTAATTAAAAATCATCTTTGTTGTTGTATTTTTTTGTTCTTATTAAATTAAATTTTAATTTTTTTTTTCAAACGGTGAACTTAGAATGCGTTCTAATTGATGCTAAATTGTACTAAACGTGCTCAAGTCAAGTATTTCATTTTACTTAATCGACAGTTTTTTTCTAAATAATTTGGAAGAAATTCATACGTTAAACAATATCTGACAACTTGATTATATTAATTTAAATTAAAATTCGGTAATTTTGTAAAATTAAATTTAGATTTAGCAGTTTAGTACAATTTACTATTTAGTCGTCGTTTAGAATACAGCCTTAGTGAAAAAATAAAAACAAAAGAGAATTTGATCATTTTCTATGTTATTAAATGGCTTGATATTTTTCTTGCAAGAGGTGCATTATAATGCTTATAAAAATGAAACCTCTTGGGTTAGAAAGCTGAAATTGAAATTTTGAGCTGAAATTTTGAGGCTATAGTTTAAAAGTATGCTTAAAAGTTAAGATGAATTTAAATAACATAAACTGAAACATGACGAAAGCATTGCCTTTTGCGTTTATCTTCATTTCAACAGCCCTAGGTTCTCAACCTTTAGACCTGAACTATTTTTTTTTAAATTTAGGAAAGATTTATCTTGTATTTTTGTGTGCAAAAATTTTCAAATGTGAGTTTGGCCATTTTCAGCTAGATCAAGGGCAAATTTATATGAAATCTACCTAAAAAGTTTAGTAAATTTTTAAAACTGCTGATTTTGTAGGAACCTGAACCGCCAAGGTTGTCAGCTGGATAAAAATGATAGAAACATGTTCAAATATTCAATAATTATAAATTTTATTAAAATACTATTGGCTTAACCGGTACCCGGATATGGCCAGTTCACGAACTTGTCACAGAGATTATTTGCCGAAACATACACAAAAAATTCTTTTGGTGTAGGTCGAAAATTGCGACCATGAGAGTGCCGCCAAATTCCGTTATATCTCATATCGTTATATATATATATATATATATATATATATATATATATATATATATATATATATATATATATATATATATATATATATATATATATATATATATATATATATATATATATATATATAAATATATATATATATATATATATATATATATATATATATATATATATATATATATATATATATATATATATATATATATATATATATATATATATATATATATATATATATATATATATATATATATATATATATATATATATATATACATATATATATATATATATATATATATATATATATATATATATATATATATATATATATATATATATATATATTTATATATATATATAATATATATATATATATATATATATATATATATATATATATATATATATATATATATATATATATATATATATATATATATATATATATATATATATAAATATATAAATATATATATATATATATATATATATATATATATATATATATATATATATATATATATATATATATATATATATATATGTATATATATATATATATATATATATATATATATATATATATATATTATATATATATATATATATATATATATATATATATATATATATATATATATATATATATATATATATATATATATATATATATATATATATATATATATATATATATATATATATATATATATATATATATATATATATTAGGGTGTTCCTTAGCTATATGGGGAAAAAAAAATTATGATATATTTTTGGTCTCACCCCCTAAATCGGTGTGTATACATATAAAAATAAACTGTAAGAAATTTTAGGTCAATCAAATAAAGTTAACCCGTGCCGACTTGAAGTTGAACTTTGGTTCCATATGAAATCATCGAAAAAAAGAAAAAATTTTGCTGTGCTGTTTTAGATTTTACTCAAACTTTGTGGAAATGTTCTTTAGTGTTCAAAAAATCAAAATCCACAAGGATTTAATTTTGCACGCGCCACTTCCGGTCCACCCAAAATAAAGCACTTGAAAAGTCGTATTTTTGTGTTTTGCGGTTTTAGCTGTAAAACTTTTTCTATTAAAGATATTGATTCGATCAAGGTGGCATTATAAAGCTGAAAGATGGTAGATTTTAAAACAAAAATAAAAATTGATATTTTTCACATATATTTACCGCCACTGAAAGATGTTAAAAAGAAAGTAGACAATGATGGGGTTGTTTACCGAATAAATTGCAAAAATTGTGAAACCATCTACATAGGACACACGGGACAAATACTAAAAAACCGGATGAATCAACATAAACACGACATCTCCAAAAAACACTTAATAACGGATCATAGCACAATGGTGGCAGTACACGCAAATGAAACAGGACACAACTTCAACACAGATGAACCAATAATTCTGGATAGGGAAAAAAACTACAATAAACGACTAATTAAAGAAATGTTGCACATAAAAACCAACAAACATACATGCAACAAACGATCAGATGTAGAAAATTTATCTCCACTCTACACACCTTTAATCAAATGAAATAGCATATTTAAATAATTGATATCAGCATAAAATGTATTTTCCTTTTCTTTCTCTGTCTCATTTCTTTTGAATTTCATTATAATAAAACAATTTACCGCCAACAACAATAAAACAAAAAAACAGTAGATATATATGATGCTAGCTGTTAGTTAATTTATAATTTTAAACAAAGTTTTTTTAATCAGTAATATTTGTGTGATTTTAATTTAATTTTTTATGATTTTAATTTGGCTGTGTAGTTTTTGTAAAAAGTTTTAAAAATTATTTATTCTTGTTAACTTATTTTACCTTAGGCTTTTAATTTTATTAAATCAATTTAATGTGTTTTGTGAAAATAAAGTATAGTAGTTACTAGTTAGTATAATCATACCATTACAATCACCTCAAAAATAAATCTCATGTAAGCAATTTTTATTTAAAAAATCTTAAAATAGTACAAAAAACTTTTCATATTTACTTTGTAGTTGTAGATTTCTAAATATTTATATTTTAAACCTGAAGATGCCAACAAGAAATTGGCGAAATATAGTTGTATAAAAGACAAAAAATGTTTTTTTAAATAACTCACAAAAAAAAATTTGACCAAAAATCTGATGCCCAAGTTTGGGACAAAAACAATAAATTATATATATATATATATATATATATATATATATATATATATATATATATATATATATATATATATATATATATATATATAAATATACGTATATATATATATATATATATATATATATATATATATATATATATATATATATATATATATATATATATATATATATATATATACATATATATATATATATATATATATATATATATATATATATATATATATATATATATATATATATATATATATATATATATATATATATATATATATATATATATATATATATATATATATATATATATATATATATATATATATTTATTACTTGCCAGATTTTTGCCTAAAATATATTGTGACGTGTACTTGTTTTGGTGTTTGACATATTTTTTACGCATGTGACAAGTATTTCCGCATGCAACTACTACTTCGAAGAATGAAAAATAATTTTTAGGTCTCTATGGAACTTATACATTTTTGGGCATTTTATTCTAGAACAAAATTGGATATATTTGTGCATGTGATACAAAATAGTAGATTGGATTACTAATGCGTTTTCCAAACAAGAGTTAGACGACGCACGACCGTAGGGAGTGTGGCAATAACTCGCGTTTGGAAAATGCATTCGCACTATTTAATAGTAGTAATGCATTCGCACTATTTAGTAGTGTAATAGTAATACACACTATTTTTTGTAACAAATGCAGAAAATTTATAAATATTTATTTAAATGTTAATTTAATCATATATTTAACAAAGTTATAAACAAATTTAAGATATTTAAATAATTAAAGTGCGCCATCTTCATTGTAATATTTGTAAATTATAAGAATCCAACTACCGGTAAAAATATAAACATAAGAATCCAACTACCGGTTTTATAAAAAAACATAGTTTCCAACTAGAATCCAACTAAGAGCTGTCAAAATTGTAAACTTTGAAAACCCAAATAAATTGTTTTTTCTTGCAATTCAAATGATGCAATGTGTTTAAGTTGTTTTTACTATATGGTAAGTTATTTAAATTATTATTTTGATATTTTAGTGCTATAAAAATATTATATATAGGATAGATTTAACTACAAATCTCACATGCAGGCGGCGTACGTGCCAGGCTTACAAAATATTTTGTGGTCATATGTGCGGAAAAGTAGTTTTTTCTTTTATTCTATTCTAGTACAAAATTGAATATTTTTTATGCTTGTGTTACCAAAATAATATTGCTGTTGCTAATAGTGTATTCTTTTCGGCTGTACCGAACAAATACCAACACCGAATTATCGAATTTTGTATTTTTTTGGAATGAATTTCAATACAAAAAAAATAATTCGGTGTTGAAACTGTACTGAAATTCGTTCGGTACAGCCGAAAAGAATACACTATAAGATAAAAATTTCAGCTAGAACATTTCACTTCGATTCCCTTATATTTATTATTACCATGCGATGTGACAACATAATTGAATATTTTATAAACTCTCAATTTAATAAAAGTAAATGTAAAACACAAGCAAAATACATAACAAAAATAAATCAAATGGTCGGTTTTATATAATTTTTTCTTTTAAATTAAGTTTACAAAAATACTCATCCATTGTAATTCAATTAAGTATAATTTAAGTTTTTGAAAGTAAAAGTTGCAGAATAAAAGATCTCAATTAATTGCCATGATTTGAAAAACTATTGCAATAAAACTAACTCTATTAACCCGTTTCATTTTAACAAAAGATAACTGACTATGTATACAGTAATTATACTATCTAATTTTCAGAAAATAAGTTAAAGCACTAAATTTGAAAAGTATAAATAATAAGATTTATGAGACAAGAGATTGTCTATATAGTTGAGTAATTTGTAAAATATAGTTTTATGGCAATTTCAACACCTTAAACGATAATAGTGGATACATAAATTGTGTAAGGTGGGCGTAGATTGGAAAAACAAATACATATATGTTTGAAACGAAATAAATAAAAGGCAAAATAAAGATGTGTTAAGAAAATCAGTTTGAGAACTTAGAACATGTCTTGCTCTTAAAATTTGAAAATGGAATAGAAGGAAAATATGATAACGACTTTTGACAAATAAATCTATATTCCAACAAGAATCGATTAAGGATTGATAGCAGTGTACAGAACAGTAAGACGACGCCGCTTTTAAAAATGCGGAAACAACTCTTGTCTTACGCATACACGAACTGATTCTTGCAATCTGGAGAATGGAAAACAGCTCTCATTGTTCCGTAACACAAAAAGAATATTGGAGACGCTGATGCTTATGGTGACTTCACCGAAGCTCTGGCAACAAAATGTTTTAGATATATAGTAAGCTTATATCCAGCAAATACTTCAACTAGTGCCTAGCTATTGTTATAAATTTCACGTAGTTGTAATTATAAAAAACAGGTGCTCCCGCGGCCCCACCACTTTGCCCATTATTTCAAAAGCTTCTCAGTTCCTTTTAATATAAATCTCAATCTTTTGCAAAAGTTTCATCAAAATTAGTTCATTAAAAAAAACTGTTGTATCCCAACAGACGTAAATTGTGTTGTTCGAAAAGAAAACTTAAAAATAATATGTTTACGGGAAACGACAAACCAAAAGTTGGGATGTAGAACTGTTACAAATCACATTCATTTACCAGTTTTAATCAAATTTAATTATCGGGAACTGATGTTATTGAAGTTTCAAACAAACAGGTGCTCCTTCAAAAAAACAGGAGACGACCCACCACTTATCTCAATGCCGTCCAAAAACAACTAATCAGTTCTTTGTTATTCAAATTTCTATCTTTTTTCAAAGTATCATCAAAATTGATTAATGAACGAAGTCTGTATGCTCCCAACAAACTTTAAAATCAAAGTGAGAAATGTCAGCATTTGGAGGGTGGACCCTCCTTCACTTTGATCGATGTGTTCCAAAAATTGATCATTATCTTCTCACACTAGTTGACATCTTTTTCAAAAGTTTCATTCATAATTACTTCATTATTGTAGACTGTAGTGTAAATAAAGACACTCACACTATTGTCAACCGTACTATAAATGGTTATGTACCAAGTTTCATACAATTCGATTATCAGGCACAGATATTATTGAGCTTCTAAAAAACAGGTACTCGAGGCACCCAACCACCACTTTGTTCTATATCGCCCAAAAACTAATCAACTCCTTACCATACAAATTTGTAATTACTTCACCACAATTTTAAATTGTGTGAAGTAATGCAATCTTTCGAGAAAAAAAAATTTTACATACCCCAAATTTTGTTTTTTCTTTTGTTTTAGACCATCCTCAATCTAAAACTTTGATGTATGTCTGTGGGTGGGTGGGTGTGTTGGTTGGTTTCGTGACATTCCTGTATAGGATCTTTATGAAGCTGTGGCAAATGATCCAGGCTCACTTGAAAATGGAAGACCTGGATTCATTTCAAAATTGGACAAAATCCAGACCTTCAATAACTTCTAATCCTTGGTTTTGATCTTATTGGAAGTATTTAATTATTTAAGGTCTTAGTACTGTTTCCAATATTTCTGCATACCAACTTCCGGTTTGTCACTTCCGCTTAAAAAGTTTTTTATTCAGGTGTTTATCTCTACTGTAACCTACAATTACCGATCGGTTTTCATGAAACGTTGGACTCAGACGTCAGACTTCATTTATTAATCAATTATGACACTTTGAAAAAAGATGGAAATTTAAATTACAAAGAACTGATTAGTTTTTGGACGATATTGGGATAAGTCCCCCACCACAAGTCATGCAATTTTGTGTCAGTCAATTCATAATTTTGTTTTTGTAGTATGATAATTATGAGATCATATATGAAATTGTTGTATTGAGCGAAAGAGTGACTAAGGTATATAAAAAAGAAACAAAATATTCAAAATTCTAGCTATAAATTCAATCAAATTGTGTGAAATTATATTTATGGATTTCTACTTGATAATCCAGTGCTTTTTGGATGTCAACTAAAAAGCATTAGATTTTGAAAGTTTGAGAGCCTAAGATAGTGTTCATAGTTCATAGTTCAATCGCAGTTAAGACATAAAAGAAATCAGACGTGTTATTTTTTCTCTACTCATGTTTTATTAGAATATATGTTGGGTTAAATCAAATTTGTAATGGAGAGTTTATTTAAATTGTTTATTTGTGTTGAGTGCTTATTCTAACTAAATTAAAGGTCTTAATAGAATCATAAATATAATTTAGCTGATTATAAGTGAGCACATAAAATAATTGTGAATCATAAACTATCAAATAACAGCATTATAATTCAGCATCTTAATTGCATTTTTTGTTTGTTCTGTGTGTTATTAAAATGTCAGCCAATTGTGTTACCTGTGAAAGTAAAATTAATAAAAACAAAAGAATAAACTGTGTAAATTGCCAAGCTTCATATCACACTACATGTATTGATTCGGTAAATTCTACGGATAACTGGAAATGTACTAATTGCAAAACTAACGGGAAGGCAAACAATATTATACATAAAGTTGTAACGAAGGAAAATAATATTAGTAATGTAGATAACCTTGAAATAATAGCTGATGATAATAAAAGTGAGAAACCGGATAACATGAAAAGATTGATTGCTGGTATTATTGATGATATTCAGAAGGTTAAGTGCAAGCAGAATGAAATGATTAATTCACTGACAGTTCTAGATCAGCTAAAAATACATAATTTGGAGATTACTACATCATTGAATGACTTCAGCCAAAAGTGTGATAAAATTCTATTGTTGGAAGCTAGATTTGGTAACCTTGAGAAAAACGTGTCACACTTAACATTGGATAATGAGAAACTTAGGTTAACGCAAAATAGGTTTGAAGCTCGTTTAAAATCATTGGAAAATAGATCATATGTCAGCAATGTGGAAATACGTGGCATTCCTTTTATTAAGAATGAAAATTTAATCAATATTTTATCTTCTATTACAGATTATATTAAATTTGTTATTCAAGATTACCACTTAAAAGGAATTCATAGACCATTTAATCTGTCTGGTCCGCACGAAAGTGTTATTATAGAGTTCTCATCTAAATTTGTTAGAGATTCGTTTTTAAACCATGTTGAGAGTTCTGGTCGAATACATGCTTCCCAGGTTGGATTTCCTAATGTTTCAAGCATTTTATATTTTAATGAACAGCTGCCACCTTGGAAGAAAAAGCTATTTCATGAGGCTAAAGTTCTGAAGTCCGATAATTACAATTGCAAATATGTGTGGATTAAACATAGTAAAATATATTGCAAAAAGGATGAGGATGCTTCGCCAGTACAAATCAGCTCGCTTGAGATACTGAACGATCTTAAAAAAAAATTCCTGATTCATCAATTCATGGATAACTTGGATCCATAAATGGAAGAAGACTAATTGACGGATGGAAAGTAGATATATAGTAAATGTTTATTGTTAGAGTTAGTTTAACTTATGTTTTTTCTCCATTATGAAGTTTGATTTTTTCCCATATCTCATGT
The DNA here is from genome assembly GCA_963693315.1 of Diogma glabrata. NCBI lineage: Eukaryota > Metazoa > Arthropoda > Insecta > Diptera > Cylindrotomidae > Diogma > Diogma glabrata. The sequence goes on from OY856186.1 coordinate 259,567,109, forward strand.
TGTTGTTAATTAACCAGATAATAATTTAATTTAAACAGTATTCTGAATTGAATTTATATAAGTATTTTTTGAATTTGTTAATAACATATACTTTTTCTTTTTTCTTGTAGGCTTAAATTTTTACTAATAGTTTTTAAGTTAGTACCATTGAAATGAATAATTTATCTTGCTACTATCAGAATTCTAGAGGTTTGAAAACGAAAACGCATAAATTTAAAAAGGAGGTTGGGTTGAACAATTTTGAGATTATTTGTCTTACTGAGACTTGGTTGAATGATGGTATTTACTCAAAGGAGCTGTTTGATCATAGATATAATGTTTTTCGTAAGGATAGAGACGTCAGAATCAGTGGTAAAAAGGATGGAGGGGGATCGCTTATTGCAATTCAAAAAAAATTCAAGGTATTACAAATGCATAATATTTCCTCGCCACTGATAGATGAGATTTGGATTAGGATTTATTTAAATAACGGTAGTATATTAATTATTTGTGTTGTTTACTTCCCACCTGGTTGTAAAAGTGATATATATGTCTCATTTTTTGATAATCTATCTAATATTAGAAATAGTTGTGCAAATACGAACAGCAAATTTTTAATTTTTGGAGATTTTAATTTGCCTGGTGTAAATTGGATCTTTAATGGCTCACATATGGATCCTGTAATCCATAAAGACTTGTCAGCTGATGCTTTGATTGAATCTTTGAATTATTCAAATTATTCGCCGATAGCCATTAAAATTGATCTTGGTGCGCAACGATTTCAATCTACTCAACGTCGCTTCCAAATTAATTATAAGGGCTTAAATTACTCTGAGATCCATAGTAAACTTGTAGATGTCGATTGGAGTGAGCTATTTGGCGATTCTGATGTTGATAAAATGGTCGACCTTTTTATGCAACAAATTTTCAATTGCATTCCTTCCGTTAAAAATCAGCCCAAAAATTCTAATTCCAACAATTATCCTATCTACTACAGTCATAATCTCATTAATCTTATTAAGCTAAAGGAAAAAGCTCATCGCAATTACAAGAGACTCAATTGTGTATTTTATAGAAGTGAATTTGAAGTTCTAAGGCGAAAATGTAAGGTGGAGATTCGCAATTGTTTTTCAAAATATACTACCAATATAGAAAATCTTATCAAAACTGAGCCAAAGGTATTTTGGAATTACATTAAAGAATCCAAAGGAAAATCTGAATTTCCCTGCCTAATGAGATATAACTCCGTTGAATCAGGAGATGCCAAACAGATTTGTGATTGGTTCGCGACGTACTTTAAATCAGTTTATCAAACTGAGTCTAATATAAATGATAATTCAGATAATGAGCTAATCCAGGATGTGGGGCATCTGGTCTATCTAGTTTTGTTATTTCAGTAGATGATATATTAATTGCAGTTTCTAATATGAATTCCAACAAGGGGGGTGGTCCAGATACAATCCCAGGCTATTTTTTGTTTAAATTGAAAGATGCGTTGGTTTGTCCATTGAAAATTATTTTTAATCGTTCACTGGTCACTGGTAAATTTCCAAATCAGTGGAAGCAATCATATATTGTTCCAATCTTTAAATCTGGTGACCGTGCTGATGTTCGCAATTACCGACCGGTTTCGTTACTGAATACTTTTGGCAAAGTTTTTGAAAAGGTGTTGCATTCGATTATCTTTAACCAGGTTAAAAAATTCATAATTATTAACCAACATGGCTTTTGTAAAAATAAATCAACATTAACAAATCTACTGGAGTTGTCAGTAATTCTATTTCAAAATATTGATGACAACTTGCAAACAGATTCTATATACACAGATTTTAGTAAGGCCTTTGACTTGGTTTTGCACACGATCCTAGTCAAGAAGCTTATTCAGTATGGGATTTGTGGTAACCTACTTCAACTAATAATCTCGTATCTGCAGGATAGATCCCAATTTGTAAAGTTTAATGGTTGCGATTCGTTTATGTTTTGTCCGACTTCAGGCGTTCCTCAAGGTTCCACATTGGGGCCACTATTTTTTATATTGTTTATTAATGATATCGGGAAAAATATTTCTAGTAATTTTTTACTGTACGCGGATGACCTTAAACTTTTTCGTACTACCAACAACCCCCAGGATTGTCAACTATTACAAGAGGATCTTAATACAGTGAATCATTGGTGTAAGAAAAATAGGCTTAATTTGAATGTAAAAAAATGCCACTCAATCTCGTTTTCTAGAAAAGTAAACAAAACTAAATTTGATTACTCCATTGATAATTTGAAGCTTGACAGACTTAAGTCAGTTAAGGATTTGGGAGTAATTTTCGATGAAAAGCTTACTTTTACTGAGCATATAGACTTCATTTGTGCCAAATCGTTCAAAATGCAAGGTTTTATTATCCGTAGATGTAGATGAATTTAAGGATTTTAAATCTATGATAGTTCTTTTTAACAGCCTAGTTCGATCTAACATTGAATATTGTGCGCAAGTTTGGAATCCGTATTACGACATACATTCGAGAAAAATTGAAAGATTACAACGTAAATTCTCTAAGAGTATTGTGTATAGATTTAAACTAGGCTCCGATATTACTTATGTTGATAGGCTGAAAATTTTAAACATGACTAGCATTGAAGCACGTCGCCTATTTCTTGATGAAATTTTCTTCTTTAAAATCGTTAATGATTTAGTTGATTCCAATCTGATCGGTTTTGTCAATTTCTATGTCCCTTCCTACCCTACTCGTAATAATATCCTCTTTTTGCCTAGGGCTAGTAAGACGAATGTCGGATTGTCCAACCCAATCTCGCGTTTTGAAAGTAATCATAATGCTTATTTCAATTCTGCACCTTTATTTTCTTGCTCGATACTGAAATTTAAAAAAATTATTAAAGATATGATGAATCATTACATGGTGGTTTAAATAGAATGTATTGAGTTAAAACTAAACATTTATTAAAAGTAGAAAAAATGTATAGCATATTAGGATTAATTATATAAAATATGAGATATTTCGAATTATTTTCTTATCATGTAGTATTAAGTTTCACTGATGATTGTATTAGTTATTTAAGGACAATATGTAATTGGGATTTTATCCTGTTTATTGTCTGAATGAAATAAATAAAATAAAATAAAAATAAAATAAAATAGTGTAAAAATTTTTGATGAACAAAAATCGTAATATTAGTGATATTAAGGTTGTTATTAAAGAAGGTTGTTATTAAAGTTTATATTAGATAGATAATTAATTTTTTGATTTTGTAAAAAAAATTCTTAATAGAACAAAAAAGGGAAAAAAAAGAAATATACAACTCTACAACGAAAAATATAACCAGAAAAATATAGAAAAACAAAGAAACTTGTATTTTGAAACATGTATTTTGAATGATGCCTTTCTTGTGTAGTTGTACCCCGTCTCTTGCTATAATCGGTGGTTAGTTTCGAATTATCGAAGTTCCAATAGAGCAATACAAGTACATTAATAATAGTAATCAAATAATAATAGTCCCATACTTTGTCACCCCAAATATTGCCGAGAAGCAAAACCACTCCGTTGCTTAACTGCACAGATCCGCTAGAAAGTTATATTGATCTTTTAGCATACCATTCCTTAAGCTCCATATACACCATCGATTCAAGTTATCTTTAATGGCTATGAATTCAACACCGGTTCCGCTTTACTTGAAACCGCCTTCTAAAATAAACACGCTTACGCTTTAATAAATACAAAAAAACTGTTTTTTTTTTCGTTTTACCGTAATATTTTTCACAATCACTACAACAAAATATTTTTTGTTAATCACCATTCACAAAAAGATAAAAATATCCTTTTAATGATTTAGTTTGATATCTCAAAATTTTTGTTTAATACAATTAAAATTTTTCACAAATGACAGCTAAACAAATTCTTTACAAAGTTTAAAATTTAATTCAGATTAAAAACCATATAGACCAGGGTCGATAATTTTTGAAAACAAAAAAAATAATAGTAGGATGAAACCCATTAGAAAAGGAGGAGAATATTATAAAAATGAAAGGAAAAATAATTTACGGGCGCTCTGAGGTCGGGAAGGGTAAAAAACGGTTTATATCGATTTCTGGCAAAACTAAAAGTCCTATGGAAAAAAATTGTAGCGCAAAGTTGTAGGTAATAAAAAGATCTAAAACTTTTGAATAAACACTTTTTTCACATAGCCTCAAAATTTATGTGAAAAATTCAAAAATCCAAGTTTTTGGTTTTTTATTTTTATCTTTTACAAAAAAATTTTTTTTTTTCACGAAATTTGGTGAAAACTTACCTTTATATGTCCCAAATACGCTGTAATTTATTTGATTTAAAAAATTTATTTTTTCACCTTATTTTGAATTAATATCGAAAAAGCACCCTAATTTTCAATCGAAAATTCACCCGTCAAAATATCAGCTTTCTTTAAAAAGTTTCTGTTTGTTGAAATCTCTACTTTCCGATGGTGAGAAAAAAAATATATTCCTATAGTAAATCTTCTCAGAAAATGCAAAAAATAAATTGAACTTTCGATTGAAAATTAGGGTGCTTTTTCGATATTAATTCAAAATAAGGTGAAAAAATAAATATTTCAAATCAAATAAATTACAGCGTACTTGGGACATAAAAAGGTAAGTTTTCACCAAATTTCCTGGAAAAAAAAATTTTTTGTAAAAGATAAAAATAAAAAAGAAAAAACTTGGTTTTTTGAATCGAAAATTCAATTCATTTTTTGCATTTTCTGAGAAGATTTACTATAGTAATATATTTTATTTTTTTTCACCATCAGAAAGTAAAGATTTTAACGAACAGAAAGCATACCAACTTTTTGTAAAAAGCTGATATTTTGACGGGTGAATTTTCGATTGAAAACTAGGGTGCTTTTTCGATATTAATTCAAAATAAGGTGAACAAATAAATATTTCAAATCAAATAAATTACAGCGTATTTGGGACATAAAAAGGTAAGTTTTCACCAAATTTCATGAAAAAAAAAAAAAATTTTTCTAAAAGATAAAAATAAAAAACCAAAAACTTGGTTTTTTGAATTTTTCACATAAATTTTGAGGCTATGTGAAAAAAGTGTTTGTCCAAAAATTTTAGATCTTTTTATTATCTACAACTTTGCGCTACAACTTTTTTCTATAGGACTTTTAGTTTTGCCGGAAATCGAGATAAACCGTTTTTTACCCTTAAAAACTCCCCCCTTCCCCTTCCCGACCTCAGATCGCCGTAAATTATTTTTCCTTTCATTTTTATAATATTCTCCTCCTTTTCTAATGGGTTATACTATTATTTTTTTCACTTTTTATTATTTTTAAAGGCTTCTATCCGGGTCAAATAATCGATTTTAAAAGTTAAAACATAACATCAATTTTTATTTAAATAGTTCGCTTTTTAACTTAACTGATAATTAGCAACCAAATCGTTACATACAACGACTTGGTAACCAAAAAGGAATTCTGTTCAGCTCTTTCACTTATCTCATTTCAGTAAAAAAAGTAAGACAAGGTAAGTAAACAAAGGAAAAGTTGGTTCAATTAATGTGTTAATTGTTTGTTTGATTTCGATGCAAAAGAAAATGTACACCTAACAGAATTTGTTGGGCATAACACCGCTATTGCTTGCTCTAAAAAATGAGCTTCCATATCCATATCCATATCCATATCCATATCCATATCCATATCCATATCCATATCCATATCCATATCCATATCCATATCCATATCCATATCCATATCCATATCCATATCCATATCCATATCCATATCCATATCCATATCCATATCCATATCCATATCCATATCCATATCCATATCCATATCCATATCCATATCCATATCCATATCCATATCCATATTGAGGAAGACACACAAGGAATAAGTCACTATGCAGTAGGAATATTGACAAACCAATTTTAGTTTTGTTCGTGGCATTAATTAAAATTTTCCTATTTCACTCTTATTTTATTTTTATTTTCACCATTCAATTATGAAATAGCGGGCAATGTCGGGTTTTATTACGTAATAAGGTTAATTGTTTAGTTATTCATTCTTTAAAAAAATTAAGAAAAACACATGTTGTTGTGGGGTCAAGGTCTTAAAGGTATATAGGTTTTGCTGTGACATCTATTGCAATTCCTATTGCACAACACAGTTTATTTTAAAAAAATTATGCAACGCAGTCCTTCTATCAATGATAAAAAAATACAAATAAAGTTACACAAATATTTATTTCTTTAAACAATCATGATTGCTTAGATGATACACATACAAAAATTTAGTCAACAGCCTGTGGGTCTGACTGTTATCAACTTTAATACCGACCATCAACTTCAATACTTGAGATAACCTCAACTAACTGAAATTCTGGTAATTGTCTACCTAGTTAAGATGATTTAGGTGTCATCCTCGTATTTTGTTTTTGAATACCTATAAAATTACATAACCCAAAAGTCCTGGGAGATTTTTGTCACACACTAGAAACAAACCAAAAATAAATATAAGGTGGGAGCATTAATCTGCCAAAGGCTCATCTGAGAATTCCTAAATAAAAGAATCTGCCTGCAAATTCAAATCAGCATAATTATGAATCATATCAGCATCCTACATGTATCAAGTCCCTATATTTCTGCGCAATTTTGTAATATGAAGTTATGGTCTTTTGGAGGAGTACAAAATCATAATAAAGAAAACCCAACAGCAAGCAAATATAAATTATGTACTGAATTATTCTGAGTTTTTCAGAAACCTTTACATAGCAAGTGTTCTCATAATCATTTATCAATAGAACAACCATATATTTGGAAGGCCTCCACTGTTTTGTTCATTATCTAAGTGAACACACGTGCATTATTGCATTACTGTGTAATAAAATTACTTAAACGTGATTATAAAATAAATATTCCCATCCTATGAGTTCAGACAACGTAATTTATAGAAACTTAATGCAAAAATCCCCATAGGTTGAATTAACATTTCCAAAAGAGTCTTAACGACCAGTAGAGAAATGCTACTTAAATAAATAAATAAATGATGATGAAGTCTCAACTTTGAAATATTCATCATGCATTCTCGGTGGTGTAATTAATAGGAATGTCTGTAATAACAGGATTCGAATAACAGCAGTGATAAGTATGGTTCGAATCCGGTCCAAAACACGAAAAACGGGAAGTTGACTTTTTCTTTAAGAAAAACCCAACCATAACTTTGAATTGAAAAAATACAAAATATTGGCTTACTTTCTTGAGTTTAATTGCTCACAAAAAGCCACAAAAAATATTTAAACGTTTTAAGGCTCGCAAAGGGTCAACAGAAATTGATAGCGAATTTAAAGAACAACATATTCACATAATATCTCTTGGATAGTGTAGTAGATATTACAATGCGCTTCGGATTGACCAATGCTTCATTTAGCAAACCTACGTCACTACGAAGACTGAAGTGAAACGGTGTAAAACAATCGGTTACCATAATAACCATTCAGTAAAGTAGTGTTAAAATTTCACCCACGTGCATTGTAGTTTTTGTTATAAAAAACCATTTCCTAAAACTGTGAGTATTTCCCAAACAAAATCTTAAATTTTTATTAATGCCGAACTCTTCAGCTATTTTAGTCACGGACTTCTTTTTCATAACATTTTTGAATAAATTATTGTTAACTTTCAAATTAAATCGTACGGGTAGTTCAAAACAATTATAACCATAAAAAACAATTAATAATTACAAAATTTATTTACCAAAGTTCGTTTAGGAATTTCTTTTATTCCTAAAATATTAAAATAAAAAAAATACAATAAATAAAAACAAAAGTGAAATGTAATTGTAATAAATTTTTTTTTTTATATTTCAAAATTTTATTTACTTTTGTTTTTAATTAGTCTTATAATTAATTCATCAACGATAATATCAATCAATTTTACACAAACACAACAAACGGAAGAGATTGGATTAGGCGTTTGAATTTGTGGGAGATTTTTTTTCATACCTTTTTCTTATTATTTCACGATTATTTTTCTTCGTTTATTAGTTATTGTGGTTGAAAAATAAAAATAAAAATTAAAGAAAGAAACATCCGCGATTAAATTTAATTATACAATTGAACTAAGGTAAGGAAATGAAATAAACTGAGTTAAAATATTTTTATGATATTGTTATTTTAGTATTATTCAATCATTTTTGCCAAACCAAAAAAACAATATCACTGTTGTTTGTTCATCTAAACAATACAGTATATGTCGTTTATAAATTTAAGAACTAAACGTAGGGTCAGACTATACCAAAAAAAATTTCCAGCTTCGAATATACATACATTTATCGAATCATCAAAAATCATTTCAAACTTCGAGCACCAGTTTTTATGATTTTAATAGCTAACCTTACCTTAGTAAGTAATTAATGATTATCAATCCGGTTTTTTTATTCACTTTGTATTCATGTCAATAAATTGTCGATTATATTTTATTATAGTTATTAGATTACATCGGTAAGTAATTAAAATACTGAAAGCAAAAGTAAAATCTGTACTTACACTATAAAATTATGTTGAAATCTATATGAATCTATATAAATAGAAATTGGTTTTACTGAGTAAAACAAGGTTTATGTTATAACTTCTAAAGAAGAGGTATAACGTACTAAGCTATTAGCAAACTACAAAGTGTGAGTCTTAATACTCTAACAACAGTTAAAACAGCCCCAATGTTGATCCAGATTTTCTGGTGTTGCGGTTGTTTTATTATTTTATTGAAAGTTGTAATATAAAGTTCGATGTAAAAATAAAGAAATTTAATATGTAAAATTAACTTATTTAATGTGTCAAAGAATGAAATTAACTATTGAAAATTATACAGTCCACTGATGAGTAATATAGCTCAACATTTGGTCCTTCAAACCGCATTAGTAAATATTATAGAATTGTGTACGACATTTTTTATTGTGTTCAAAGCACTGTTTTATTAAAAGAAGAAGCAAAGAATTTCAGGTTAAAATATGTCAACACATAAGGTTACAAGTAAATCAACATTTTTGCATTTACATCATAATTTGTTATATATCAACATCAATGAAGTTTTCATCATAATTGGACATCAATTAACATAATATTACGTTTAAAGGGGCTATTGAAATATACAACAGTTCAAACAGGTGACAACATTTTAAAATTTGTATAGCTTAAAAATTTTTAAATAATAATTTGTCATTTAGGCAATTAGTTTTTTTGCATTTATTTAAGTCTAAATGTGATTCTGTGTAAAATGTCTACGAAGGATAAGCAGCATTTTGAAAAGTTAATTGGCATTATAAAGGGTTGTGTAACTAATTTTAAAAACCAATTAAAAAGTGAAAACGAACTAGAAGTCGGGCAAGCCAAATCGATGTTAAATAGGTTACCTCTATTCCCCTTTTATTCGATGCGCAGACTGAGCTTGGGATTGTAGATCCATCATACTAATCAAACGATCGTGATGAGTTTAAGAAATCGTATACGGTGAGGTTGGATCGCGGTTGATAACGTTAACCACTTAATTATCCTTAAGGAATTCTACAAATTTAAATTAAACCGTTCAATTAAATAATGTTAAAACTAACTTTCCGTTACCCGAATTTAATGGAAATTCCGAAAAGTAAGTTACCCGAATTTAATGAGGACTATCTCATCGTAGGGCAATCATAAGGACTATCTTATCATAAAATGTGTTGTGTAGTAGGCATTACAATATGTGTAAGAACAATACATAAAACCCTATTAAGACCAAGATTGTGATGGTTTTTGGACTTTTATACGAAATATAATGATATTATATTACACTGGAAAGCTCATAAAAATATATGAAAACTGAAATATTGCCGGAACACTGAATTTATAACAAACAAACTACACTTGGAAATCTCTTATATTTTGAATCACAGAAAAATTGTAAAGAAACTTATCAATTGACCAACAAATAAAAATAATTTATTCAAAAACAAATCAAAAATTATATAAATTAAAATCAAAAGAAAAAAGCTTACATTAATTTATTTCTTCAATGTTGTCTTCTTCATGTTTTATTTCACATCTTCGTTTACCTTGATGGTTAATTAAAGGTTTTATTATATCAAGCCTAAACTAATCCGTTCCTCCACAAAAAAGCAATACATAATGAAGTCACTGCACGAAAATTTCATAAACGGACTTGACGATTAATTTTTACAAATAGAATTAGACAATTTTGTGTTTAGCATCTCGTACGGTAACAACATCATGAACTTCTTCAATTAACTTTTGTTTTTCGTCATCATCAAAGTTCATGTACCCATTTGGCGAGATGTGTTTTCCTTCATAAAATTATAAAATTATTTCTAAAACTGATAACATAACACTTGCTTAACAAATGAATTTTATTTCTTCAATGTAAAACATATATCGTTTACATATTTTAATAGATGCAATTGAGGTTTTGACAATTTATTAAATTCACAACCAAAAAAAAAACTTTACAACATTAACATAACAATTGAAATGAAAAGCAAATTTATTTTCTTTTTAGTTTTAAAACAACATTTTAAAAATAATTAACAATATTAAAACTACTCAAAAAGCTGTATGACGATTCAGTCATTAGTTTTTATTTTATTTCAATTTACACAATTTACTGATCCCAAATTTATACTATCTAACTGATTTTAAAAATTATATTAATCTCGATCCAAACAATTTGATCGTTTTTATATCATACTTTTCCAGATCTTCTGTTTCATTTTCTATCATGTAACAGCAATTTTCACTAATACAACCAATCATTTATACAAAACATGCATTTTTCATTGAAATTGAGTTTATTTAAATCATAAGAAATGCACAGTGGTACAGATAAATGTCAATTGAACAAAATGAATAAAATTATTATTGAATTTGAAAACTATTATTTAGAGTAAAATTGAAAATAATCCGTCGTTACAAGGTCCCACAACAATATCCGGTCTAAGATGTTGATGGACGCAAATCTTTGTTTTTATATGTTTTTTAAAGAAGGAATAACTACACCATATATCCTATCATATATAAAATATGACATCGGCCAATATTTCATGATAGAATAGAGAAAATAAAAATAAAAAAAGCAAATTTATTTGAAAAATTTGCAGGAACAACATAATATTCTATGGTTTTGCAACATCATTACTTGCTCTTACTTACTCAAAAATTGCTTTAAACTTGAACAAGTTCTTAGGATAAAGGGATAAAATATTAACTATTGCGGTTATCAAAATAGAGAGGAATTTTGCGTTGGATTTTTCAAACAGCGTCGCGTGAATCAACATACCATCGACTTCTGCCCAATTAGTATGCGATATGGTTACTAAAGATACGCAAAAATTAAATGTAACGATATAACGATCAATATTCATGCATCTATACTGAAGACAAGCATATGATATTAAAGTCCTGTTCTTCCTAGAACACGAAAAAGCCATCAATAACATCCCACTGCACGATATAACACGTCAATATCCACAACAAGAGCTTGCATTTTACCAATAGCATTAGTGGTTTTCTCACAGTTGAGCAGGCAATAATGTATAATCTAGTTATTTCTAACACGTTCTGCCTCCCCAAGAGAATTAATATAGCAACGGAAATGAAATGACACAAGATTGGGAAATCTAATCGATCGTGTTATAATCTCTCAGAGACACTTTACTAGTGTAACTGACGTTCGATCATACAGAAGTACTGATGTGGACACCGATCATAAACTAGTTATCTTTAATTACAAGTGTAAGTTATGTAACGGTTCGAAGCTAAACTACGGTAAATACTAAGTTATCTTAAAAATACAATACAGGGAAAATCAAATGAGTCGAAATCTAATTTCTCCTAAATGACTTTATATTAATTCTTTTACTAAACAAAATTAATGTCAAGATATTCTGCTGTAAATAACCCCACATTAAATATCTAAATCACTTCACTGATTTTATTTGTTCATGGATACTTTGGAATTTGGATGCATAATGGATTACAACTACTTAAGTTAAGTTATAATTAATTTCTTAATTTTTGTCCTTTAAAATAATAATTACTAATTAAATTTTGCATTTATCTATTCTATCGCATTTTATTTATATCTTTATGTTATATCTTTGTACGCATGGAGGGATCAGTTTTTATTAATTTGTTAATTTTGTTCTATTTTTTGATCCACGGGTGTGACAACCCCGCGTACTCCAGTCCCTTTTATTGGCACTTGAGTTAACGTGAGATATCACATACCACTGACAATAGCAGTGAGATATCACTAGCCAAGGTGATATCTTAGGGGTGCTGGCGGATGAACTGTATTCAGTCAACGGTAGCACTCTCAATCTTAGCTAATGCTCGAAGAAACGAGCTTTCATATAATTATATATCTGAGCTTTAATCATTGAAAAATATACTGCGTCCCATAATCAAGGATTATGCCATTAGCTGGACTATTGGCAAACCAATTTTAGTTTCGTTCCTGCAAATTTTTAAAACGAATTTGCTTTTTATCTCTTATTTTATTTTTGTTTTCCCTATCCTATCACGAAATATTGGCCTATGTTATATTTTATATGTGATAGGATTTATAGTTTAGTTGTCCATTATTTAACAAAAAATATTAAAAAAACAAAAAAAAACAGATTTGCGTCCATTTACATCCTTAGAACGCATGTTGTTGTGGGACCTTGGTCTTAAAAGGTTTTTATGTGTTGTTGTGACACATATTGTAATGCCTACTACACATCACATTTTATTAAAAAAAAAAAAAAAAAAATATATAAAATTATATAGATAGCGTAATGAAATAATTTTCTTTTTTGTGTGGTAAACGTGAGAAATGTGTGGTGAACAACGTGGTAGGTAAATTGTGAGCTTAATTTAGAGACACTCAGAATTTTTTCATAGCACAACGTTTGAAACAAAAGTTGAACCGCCCCAACCACGAGCTAACCCTAAAAACCAGTGTCGTTTTCACGTGGCTATGCTACAAAAAGGCGCCGAAAAGAGACCCGTTAACTTACGGTAAATAAATTTAGTTCGCGGTGTAATAATGTAATGTTAAAACCCATTTACAATATTGTTTTTCTTTTTTATGGTTTAATTTGTTGATGGATGATCAAAAAAAATGTTTTGAATGACAGATAATTATCTAATGATTATTTTGATTTTATTAATTTGAACTTTTGAATAATCTTTGTATCTCTAAATAAGTTCATATTAAACAGTTACTTTAATTGAAATTAAGGTTGGTTGCTATGCTACAGTTAGCATCTACGTTTAATAGTCAAGCCAAGAAGGCCGTGTGTTAGAAGATCGACGCAGAAAAACATCTGGAATAGATATCAGGAAATCTGAATAGAAATGGAAATAATTCTCCAACGATACTCACACTTCTTATTCTAGCTGCGCACGTGAGAAGAATTCTTACGAGTCGACCGTGAAAAAAATGGGAAACCCCAGACCAATGGAATGCATCATGGCAAAAAGAGTTGTATCGCCCGGCGATCTGTCTTAAGCTATCAGCTTCTTTGAGCCCTTACAAATTTCCAGGTTCTGACGAAATTTGAAATATTATGATACAACAGATTATTGTGGTCTGCATAGCTTTTGGCTATGTACCAAAAACATGGAGAGACGTGAGAACTAACGTGACGTGAGAAACTAACTTTTGCGAGGCGAAAAAATTCAGACCGATCAGTCTTTCCTCATATTTTTTAAAGTCTTTCAAGAGGTTTATGGACCCACATATTAGAAATATCTACGTGAAGGAAAACTTTCTAAGGAATAGGCGTCACGTTTATTAATCGGAAATGTCTACGGACACTATCCTTTCAGAGGTAGTCTCTGACATTGAAGAGACAATCTCCAAAAAAGAGATCATTCTTGACGCTTTTCTTAACCTAGAAGGTCCTTTAGATAAAGCCACTTTTGAATCTTTCCTTATCCAGACCAACGTCTGTTTATTCACACGAAGGATAATACTACTATACAGGTAGGTGTGAAACAAGCATGTCTCCAAGGGGCCTTTCTATTAATAGTGAACCACAAATCGTAATACAGTGCGTCTGCAGTTCTTATAATGTCTTCCTCCGTGGCATGTATTTGTAAGAATTGTGGCTCTTATAATGAATACAAAAGATTGGAATTCCTAGGAACTACCAGAGGCTATAATAAAAGTCATCGAATGCAATAGCCTCTGGTAGTGCAATCTGGTAGAACACTTCACAAACTTTTCCATTCCAACTCATGACACAGTACCTCTAATTGCCTTCGAAACCGGTATAGCGTTGTAATTCCGGCAATAGAAAATCGGTCTGTATAGCTGATTTGCTATCAGAAATTGTGACCAATACGTTGGACATTTTCACAGATAGAAGTTGGAAGATGGGAAATGGTGAACGAGTTGTGTTTTAATTCAGAAATGAAAATCTCGGACTGCAGTTTTCCCTTGGTGAATACTGCAGAGTTCTTCTGGCTAAAGTATTCGCCATAAATAGAGCATGGAAACGAGCGAGGTTAAATGCTCTGGCAAGGTAATGAATATTTTAACTGATAGCCAGGCTGCTCTAACAGCTCGGGAAATTGCACAACTAAATCTATCACAGGAGCACAGAGCTCTACAGGAGCATGGACTCTAAAATGTTACTTCCAGAGTTGAGTCGTCAAACCACCGGATTTCTGTCAAGTCTAACCTGTTTAAGCTAATAGTGGGACTACTAACAGGTTATGATTATGAGAATGAACATATGATGAGGTTTGGAGTAGGAAATGATCAAACATCCCGATTTTGTCTTGAGGAGAATGACACAGTCCCTAACACTGTGGGCAATTTTTTTCTCCGAAGTATCATGTCAGGATCAAACTATTATGGATTTCTACAAGCAGGCCATTGAAGGCTATTGAACTTTTTCAAAACGTTTTTCAGCTCTTGGAAGGAATAAATGACTTATCAGCTTACATGTCAGGTTATGCCTAAATAGTCGACTTATAAAAAAAACAGCAAAAACATATTAAAAGAAAATAAGTAAATTATATGTTACAAGCTGAGTTGCCCTCGTAGCATTACAAAGTCATTACATATATTACATACTTGGCTGCTCATCATTTTTCAAAACTGATGAATCAATGGACTCCAATTAAGTGGTAAACTGCAATTCGACTGAGTTTTTTGGTTCAAGAAAAGTGGAATGTTAAAGATTGGCAGAATACTTGAATATTCCTGAATAAAGAATATCTTAAAATTATTATTGTAAGCTTATTACTTGAGCTGAACTATGAAAATCATATTTATAAAAAAATTTAAATCCTTGATCTTTCATTCTAACGTTACAACTTAAACTAGACTTTGTATTCAATGTTTCCGCATTCATAAAAAGTGTAAAGATTTGATCAGAATATTATATCTAGGTTTGAATCAAGATTATTTTTGTGATACTTAGTTAAGATAATAATATCAATAACCAACAGTTATAATAGAAATACTTGTAAACTCTCGTGTGATAGACGAACAAAGTTTTATGATTTAATTTAAAACGTGTTTTTTTTAAAGTTTTCATAGTGATGACTAACCATACTATTTTCAAATATTTAGGATTTTTCTTGTTGGTATGTATGTGCGCTTGAATTAATATCAACCAAACCTTTATTCGCAATTCAATTTAAGGTACCGCATAGTGCCGCTTACAAACAATGTGAAAAAGATAAAAGAATGGCTGTCGAATCGTTTCTTGCTATCGATGGTTCCGGATGTTTAGTTGATTATGTCGGAAAAGTAATTGAAATGACAAATGATTTAGTAGCGTATACATCAACACCCTTAAACTATGTCCATCCGAATTACCTATATAATGTTGGAATATATGCAGCATCCCTTCTTAGTAAGACTAAAGAACGTATAGAAGCCGTATGTCATTCTGATTTCTCAGATTTACAACTTGTTGCTGACGATTTAGCTGAAGATTATGCAATGTGTGTGCTAAATTTGTTAAATAAATTGTATATGTTTTTATAAATTAAATTTGCACTAACATTTTACAAAATTTTATTTGCAATATTTAAAAATATTTTTCACAATTCTACAAATACATAACACTTCTTCTTTTACGCATATGTTCAATTTGTTCAGGTTCGTTGTCTCACCAAGTCTTTTGTTTATCGTAGAAAAATAACTTAAAAATATTGAATTTTTATTGATCGTTTTCGTTCATTTAAATTGATTTCATTTTCTTTTGTGCTCAAAAAATAAAAAAAAAATAAAATAAAACGTAATTATGGTATCAAAATTAATGATATAACAACTAGGAATGTATAATAAATCTATATTAAATCGTTCTTGAAAATTTAAAAAGTGAATAGTGATATATGTACGCGTATTACATTTATTTAATTGCTCCCATCAATCAGATTCACTTATAGAAGATACCAAATTTTTTTCTTCTTTTGATTCAAATGATTTCATCATCGTATATACATAAAAAGAAAATAATATGTTTTTTAAATTAATGATTCTGATATTTTATTTAAGATTTTTATCATTAATATGATGATTAAAACCGAGGAGAATCTCGAGATATTACGTATTGAAAATAAATTATTTTTTGGAGGGAGATCTTGATAAGAAAGTGTGAAATTTGTGATTATATATTTGTCTGTTTGGTGCGGTGCGATTTATTTCATATAACTAAACTGTTTAACTTTTATTGTGTAAAAAGGTTAAGGTTTTATATCATGGTATATGGTTGTGTACGTTTGTGAATATCGAATGCCTTTTGTATAAAAATTGTTTGAACGTCAACTGTAGAGTTGTTAATGCTAATCATTGGTGATTTACAATCTTGGCCGCCTTAGGCCAAACCAGATCTTGTTTGTTGTTTTTTTAAAGAATATAAAACTAAACAATAAATCTTATTCCATAATAAAATATGATATAGGTCAATATTGCTACTATTTCCATTAAGCAGTGGTATGGGATGTCCCACGTTGACTTGTATGACAATTAAAGGAACTGGGATATGTGCGGTTGTCACCGTAGATTTTTAATAAAAAAATTACAAATTAGTAAAGCTAATTCGTGAGAACCACAAAAATCAAACTCCTATATTCTTTAATCAACAGCTCTATCAGTTCGTTACCAATTCAAGTTCTTACACGAAAAAGAAGATAAAATAAATATTTTTAGAAATTCCAACAAGTTACAATTAAAACGAAAATTATATATTTCAAGTGTAAATGCATTATTGTGCTGTAAATCATTTGTCAAAAATAAAAGAAAAGAAAAAGTGATATGAAGATATATGTGTAAAACAAATATGTACGTTGGATGACACTTTCCTCCGAAATGCATCTTTAAAGGTTTTTATAGAAATAAAAAAAATAAACGAGAAGAAATTAATTTTCATTATTTTTTCTGTTTTCAGTTTCTTTGAAATTTTTTCTTCCCGAAATGCCGGTTATGTTTTTTAATTTATAGATATTTTAAGTATTTCAATCTTGTTTTGTTATATAACAGGCAATTATTTTAATTAAAACAACACTATGTTGTATGTATTCTAATGCATACAGTTTTTAGTTTGTTTCTATAACGGGTTATCTTAAATATTTATTTTGAATTATCAAAACGGACTAGAATCAAGGTAAATGAATAACTGCCCCGCTTTTATATTGTTTGGAATTCAAACGATCTATTTTGACAAAGCTTCCTATAAGATTTCCAGGCTTTAAATACACTCAAATCTGAAGAGCACTACAGTTTTGCGGTATGTGCTTCTCATATAGACAACTTTGACTTTCCTTAGTTGCAATTTGTTACAATCTCTTATTAAAAACAAATCTTCCAATGAATTGGTATTCAACTAATTGTTTATACTCAGGTGGCCAGCAGTCTCGTTTTCATAACTGTATGACTTAGAGCGCACATGAAGAAAATGTTATTAGTGAGTGACTCTGTGGGCTTAGGGTGGGTTTTTTTCTGATTTTAGAAGGCCCAAATAGAGTTAAAAGTTACACTTACTGGCACATTTTTTAAAAAATATCTATATTGCCTGTGGTATACGATATCTTACGTTTCGTATGCCATTATTAGGGACTGGAGTACGCGTGGTGGTCACATCCGTATAGATAAAAAATTAAAAAAAAATTTATAAATCAACAAAAATTGATCCCACATGCAAGCACGTTACGCTTTTTGGAGGGAATGTCTGAACTCTGACATACTGGAGTTGTATTGAGATTCAGCGACCCCAAAAATATATAACTCTTTATTCAAAATCAATCACTTTTTCGAGTCAGTGAAAAAAGCACTTTTTGTAGTTGTGGGTGGATGGGTGTACTTTCTGCATAGGATCTTGATGAAACTTTGGCAAATGATACAGGTTCACTTGAAAATGGAAGATCTGGATTCATTTCAAATTTGGACAACAAACTTGGTCTCCCGAACACCTCTAAGTTCAAATCTTGAATAACTTCTAATCCCGGACTATGATCTTATAGAAACTTACTATATAAGGTTTTAGTACAGTTTCCAATATTTCCGTATACCAACTTCCTGTTTGTCACTTCCGGTTAAAAAGTTTGTTCCAGGTGTTTATCCCTACTGCAGCCTACAATTACGTATCAATTTTCATGAAACGTTGGTAAAAGCTTTCAAGTAATATGAGTTAAAGATTTTATCAGCTTTTGGAGTACATTGGATAAAAGGTTTGGGGGTCCACCATACAACAGGTGGTTTTTTCCACAATGTTTTTATGTTTGTTGGGTTGGGAATTTTGATGACGCTTTGGAAAAGGATGCAAACTTGTATGACAAGGAACTGATTAGTTTTTGAGCGATATTGAACAAAATGGTGTGGGGTCCCTGGAGCACCTGTTTTTTAAAAGCTCTATAACATCTATACCTGATAATCGAATTGGATGAAACTTGGTACATGAGTATTTAGTACTGTACACAATAGTTCTGCATCCCAACTTCCGGTTTTTCACTTCCGGTAAAAAAAACTTGTTTGTACTTTTTTGAAGTTTTTTCAGTGTCTTTATGCACACTACAGCCTACAATAATGAAGTGATTATGATGAAACTTATGGAAAAGGTTCCAATTAGTGTAAGAAGATAATTATCATCTTTTGGAATACATTGATCAAAGTGGCGGAGGATCTACCATACAACTGCTGACTATTCACACTTTGTTTTTAAAGTTTGTTGGGAGCATACAGACTTCATTCATTAATCAATTTTAATGACACTTTGAAAAAAGATAAAGACTGAAATGACAAGGAACTGATTAATTTTTGGACAGTATTGGGATAAGTGGTGGGGGTCCTCCCGTACACCTGTTTATTGTTTCAATGTTTGTTGGAAGCATGCAACATTCGTTCGTTAAGTAGTTTTGATTACACTTCGCAAAAAGATGCAAATATGTATGGCAAGGACCTGATTAGTTTTTTTAGCGATAGTAAACAAAGTGGTAGAGAGGTCCTCCGAGCACCTGTTATTTTGGAAACTCAATAGCATCTGTACCTGATAATCGAATTGAATGAATCTTGGTACACAAACGTTTGGTACGGTTCACAACAGTTCTGAATCCTAACTTCCGGTTTGTCACTTCCGGTTAAATTTTTTTTTTAATTTTTCTCGTACAACAGTATTTATGTTTGTTGGGATACAACTGCTTTCTTTAATATTTTTATAATTAGAACTACGAAGTCTATAACATTGGTTAGCTTGTAATTAAAGTATTTGATGGATATTATCTCATTGTATATCCAGAACACTATGTTTCCAGAGCTGTGGTGAAGTCAGCCTATGCATCAGCGTCGCAATATTTTTATTTAATTTTTGTTGATTTTATAAGTCTCACTTAATCTCACTTTTATTCCAAAAAATTATCAATAATTGTTATAAACATTACTGGTATATAATTTAGAATGATCTAAATTTATCTACCAAGTTTGGGAAAGTATCTGATATATGTTTGACGTACTTTATATAATCTTATAATTACAAAACTTCCAGTAATAACTACTATCCATGTCAGTGGTTCAAAGATCGCCTCCATCTCCTCTTGAGAAATCCATCGACAAACGCCTAAAACAAAGTGCTTGCTGTGAAATTTGCAATCAAGATTTTTATAACTCTAAATCTTTGCTCCAATGTTCTTGTCAGAAAACATTTCACACTCAATGTTTGTCTATAAATGATAATCAAGCTAAATATTTTCGTGAAAATAACATTGAGTGGAATTGCCCCAAGTGCTATTTTAGCAAACTATCCACAACTAATAAAAATATTGCAGAACTTACCACATCAGTTGCTGAATTTAAATCCAGTCTTGTTGAATGTATAAATAAAGTGAAATCAGTTATTAACAATGTTGCTGGTGTTCATCAAGAGCTGATGTCTAAGATTAGTGCTGTAGAGTCCACTTGTGATATTGTCCAAACTCGTCTTAATAAAATTGAGCACTGTTATCTGTCAAATGAAATCCATGTTTTGGGTATTATTGGTAATAATACTAAATCTAATGATGACCTGAGGAATACTTTTAAAAAATCTTATCTGTTCTTGATGTTGCTATACCTGATAATGATTATCTAGTCAAAAGATGTTATGATACTTCAGTGGTCATATTGTTTTCTGATCTTAATCACACTAGGATGATTTTTGATGCGTATTCTCAACTCTTGCTAAATGCCAACTCTGAAACCAACTTATTTCATAATGTTGTAATTCATCCTAATGTCACATTGGACTTTAATAATAATGTGGGTAAACTTCAACAACGCCTTGAAATTCTTAAAACTAAAGCGTTAGCAAAAGATATTAAAATTACGGGTATACTTTATTAAGTAACTGAAACATCTCAAAGCTTGAAAAATTTAGTCAAAAAAATCATTGACTTTGTTGGAGTACCTATTGATCTTAATGATTTCAGCATAAGGCGATTCTAAAAACAACCATCTTAATTGCCACTTTTCGGTCTCAGTCCATTTGAGAGGAGGTCTTTTATCATTACATTAACTCCGTGACAGGAAAACGTAAGGGTGGAATTCCTGCTAGCAATTTTGGTGTATCTTCTGGAAATAACATTTTTTAAATGATCATCTGACTGAATCAGCTCGCACTATACAGGATATGGCTTATAATCTCAAAAAATTAAATAAAATATGGTCTTTCTCCACTCGTCGTGGGAAAATTGTAGTTAAAATTTCCAAAACTGATGATTGGAAATACGTAAACAATATTGGAGAGTTGAAGATTTTGTGAATAGATTAGTGTATTTTCCCAAATATCTATCGAAATTTAACTATAATAAGTCAATTTAATTTTTAATGTTGTAATCATATTTATTTTCTATTAGTCATCATTTTTCTGAATTATTTACCATAGTTGTATGCTTTCTTACATGCTTTGTAATGAAGCGCTTTCTTCATTGGCGAACCAATGAAGCGACTTAGCAGGTCGCGTACCAAGCGAGGTTTAAATGGCCTTTTCGACTAGCTTTCAGCCTTCGTGGATTGAGAAATGATTCCTGCTACTTCAGCACAAATACGGAAATGTACGCAAATTTCATAATATATACGGAAATGGAAAAGAAAAACGAGTGAAAAAATGAGACTCTGGCGACCCCTTTGGCAAAAGAACCGCGATCAGCACGTCCAGCCCCTCATTCACTCACATACTCTCACACCTCATACACGCTCGCACCCTCCCACGCATGCACACCATTCAGACATATGATTCAAAATAAAAATAAAATAACACTCACCACATGGTTATATCCAGATCCCGTCCTTTCAGGTACTAATCTTTACTCAAGCACCTTCTCCATACTGTTCGATGATCGTTGACTAACAACAAGTATTCATAATATCTGGTTTGTTATTGATGCGGCAAGCAAAAGGGTCGATCGTTGCTCATATATTTAGTGGCTTGATGAATCAATGCCAATCAATGCCGACACGATTGTTGTGATAAAGTAGAAACTATTGTTGGCCCTCAGATCCGAGCAGTTAGAAAATAATATACAGCCGTAAGTAGCATAAAAAAAATACTATTAAATTATAGCAGTCGTTGAGTCACATAAACAAATGATCATTGCACAGCAAATCAGTGGATTGGTAAGATGATGCTCGAACGTATGCTGGTTGTGAGTAGCAATAGCTCGCAGTAATCGTGACGAGTAATAAATTGACGATTGTTGACCTCCTGACCCATAAGGTCGTGTATACCCACAACCAAATTTACCAATATGCAACCACACAATCGGTTAGATATTGGAGGCTCGATACTGATCAATATCACACCCGTAGAATTTTTCTATGATTGTAATTTGTAGATTTCTTCGCCAAAGCTAGACAAATCGACACTCGTGTTGCTCAACAATTCATTACGGCAATTAACAACAAAGAAAGTTTAAACCAGTCCTAATGGAGTACGGAAATGGAAACACATACCTTCTAACCGATAAATTTTAATTATTATAAGTTCTTTAATTTATTCCAGCAAAAAAACTTATTTGTATTTAGTTTCTAACTATGCCTAAGTCTTAAAATTTTCTATTTACAATACAGTGACGAACAAATAAATTATTTTTTTTGTCACACTAATAGTTTGCATTTTATTATGCTTTTTCACTTATTATAATTTAAGCGATCACAGAAAATATTTGCTATTTACAATACAGTGACGAATGCATAAATTAATTTTGGTTACACTAACAGTTAGCATTTTATTATGCATTACCACTTATTACAACTTAAGCGATCACAGAAAATATTTTCTATTTACAACACAGTGACGAATACATAAATTAATTTTGGTTACACTAATAGTTAGCATTTTATTATGCTTTATCACTTATTATAATTTAATCGATCACAGAAAATACACAAAAGTAATTTGACAGTAATGAATAAAGTTTACTGGATCGATTATCCGTAACCTTCCCGGATAACCTCACTAATAAGTTACGTTAATTATTTTGGGGACAAATACAGTACACATAGTATTATTTTCTCTTAGCTTAATTCTCTTTTTTTCTATGAATTCCCGTGCCATTTACTTTTCTTTTAATTAAACTTTTTATCCCTTTTTATTAAATGGTATACCGACTATTTCAGTAATCAAAACCAAAAACCAATTAATGCATAATCTACTCACAAGAAAATGAACAAATCGAATCAATATGGTTGTTTACTTCTCCATGGATCTTATTTCATATTTTTAAGTGCGGCAGTATTTCTTGCATGTGCCTGGCAACGAACTTTTATCCACGTAATGGGTGATCTGATCACGTATCACAACACTTAGAACCAACCACGAGTTATTTCTGAACATCTGCACACAAATTTTTGGTTGAATAAATTACCAGCCATCATAAAAAAATATAATTTTACCATGCCATGCGACGACAGCTGATTTTTAGAAAATTCAATCTAATCAACACGAAAGACTAAAAGTCACAATCACAAAAATGTAAATGAGGCCGACTAGACGTTTTCAGCTGCTATATACAGATGAATAATAGAATCGGTAACGCAGTTTCTTGTAGAGTTTAAAAATTATCGTTATTTTATTTCTCCTATCAAGTAATACTGTTTATTAGGTTGTAATAGAAATGTGAAAATATTTCAAAGAGGGATACCATTTACAAAACATTTGAAAGAAATATACATGTAATTAACATGAGTATGGATTAAAGAGAATAAACAATCGATTTTATAATAGTTTTACAGTGATTTAATAATTAATAGAAAACTACAGGGGGGAATATTATTAATAAACAGATGATTGGTTTTAGAAAATATATATATATATATATATATATATATATATATATATATATATATATATATATATATATATATATATATATATATATATATATATATATATATATATATATATAGATATATATAGATATATATATATATATATATATATATATATATATATATATATATATATATATATATATATATATGTATATATATATATATATATATATATATATATATATATATATATATATATATATATATATATATATATATATATATATATATATATATATATATATATATATATATTGATCTAGCGGAACTAGGGTTTATTGTATATTAAGTCGTTAACAGGGACTTGACGAATTTCATAGCGATAAACGATTATACACTGGACGAGGAAACTACATTGGCGAAATATTTCACAACTATTCTTCTGATAGGAAATTTTCGGTGGCACAAAAAAAAATACATAGAAAAAAGGATGACCATGGATTGAGTATAAAACCATATGTCCAGGGCAGACGGCAAAACGACCATAGAAATCTCATGCGAAGGCAATTCTGATACGTAAAAAAAGATAGTGTATGACTAAACTAAGGATTTTAGATAACTGGGTCATCGATCACCAGTCGACGACATAACAACTTTTATTTTATATTATATTTATATTTTTGTTTTTCTTTTTGTAATTAAGATTACTGTTTTTTTACTTTTCATTATAATTAAACTGTTCATATGTATATTTATTCTACATTTGAATATTCTTGGCATTTATTTTTCATTGACTCTTTAGTTGTTTCTTCCTTATATTTACTGGCTTTTAATTTGTGTCCTGTACTTTCGTATATTATAATGAGTGTTTTTCAAAGTACCAGGCAACCTGCTCACAATGTTAACATTAAAAATACTGTACTGAAATCTGCACTGAAAGGCCATTCTAATGATTTAAAGTTTTGTCATTTTAATGGTCAAAGTATTTGTGCCATGAAGCTTGATAAAATGGATGAAATAAGGAATATGTTGATGAATGTTGATTTTCAGATAATTGGTGTTACTGAAACTTGGTTAAAATCTTATGTAACTAATAAAACTGCTGAAATTCCTGGTTGTAATATAGTTAGAAATGATAGCAAAAAAGGACGTGGTGGCGGTGTTACAATTTATATCCAGAAGAATCTTAAATTCTATGTTGTTGGACGTTCTGTTGATCCAGCTCACTACAAGTCTGATGAACGTCTAGGATTTGGCAGATCGGACTATTGTGTTTCTGGAGTTCAATTTCTGTTTATTGAAGTTCACATTTCTAACACGAAATTTGTTTAGTGTTTTATATAACCCTAAAAGCAGTCAATACAGATGCAGATCTTCTCTTCGTCCTGTATTTGAAGATCTTCTACCTCGATACAATGAAATAATACTAACAGGTGATTTCAAAATTAACATGCTTGCTGATTCCCCAACTCGAACAGATTTTAGGGATCTAGTTACTGAATATGGATGGTCGTGCTATAACTCGGTCACTCCTACTCATTTTGATGGCAGAAACCAACTTTATTAGACTTAACTGTCACAAATTGTCCAGGTGGCATTTCAGGTTTCAATCAAATGGATATTCCTGGTATTTTCAAGCATGACCTCATGTTCTAGGCTTATGACATTCTTCTTGAAACTGAAGCTGCTAAAGCTTATTACTATAGGGATTATAGAAACTGCAATATTCAGGAGATAGCCATTGCGCTTCTTCAACATGACTGGAGGCAGTACTTTGCTCTCACTAACTCATCTGATCTTCTAGACAGTGGCGTCATTTCACCAAAATCTTAGGGAGGGGGGCGAGAATTTAAATGACATAAAAAGATTTTTTTCGTATAACATAACATACACATTTTTATACACACATATATTTAAAAGCATTTAAATGCATGGACTTAGAAATAAAAATAAAATGCTTTTGAGCTACCTTGGTTACTCTGCTAGCCTTCTGGTGTTGTTTCATCGAAGCGAATGCCGCAAAGTTTTGCAAAATCCCTTCATTTGTTAAAAATAATTTTAAATTTAGTATCATCTCTGCATTGTTTAAGCATCAAGAAAGTAGTTTTAATTAAAGCGCTTGTGCTAGAAATTATTATATCTTTGTTCAGGGAGTGAATTTGTAAACGACAGCAGATCGTGCAGCATAGAAAAAAATGGATGGTTTTTCTATACGATTTTTTAGATCCCGGGCATCCCGGGATTTAAAATTTATGAGTCACATAGTCCCATGATCCATAAAACACCACGAGATTGCAATCCCTACGTGACTCCTCTTTTGTTTTTCTTTATTTGTCTCAGAGAGAAAGAGTTATGTCTACCCTAAACTGACCAGAGCCAAATCGTTAAAATGTGGGACAAAATGCAAACATTCTTCCAAATACTAACTAATTAGAATTTCTATTGCGAGAAAGTGGAATGGTGAAAACGTGCTAACTAGATTGTGCATAAATTTACTATTTAATGCTTTACTTTACTATTTGTTTACTATTTAATTCTTCAAAAAATTCTTTTACTTTAATTGGACATTCCACCGTTAGGAAATGTGCTTGCAGTGGTTCGTACATTTTCTAAATTCTTTCTAGTGCTGGCATTACCACCAGCCAGCGGGTTTCACTGTATCCAATAAGTTGGTTATGTTCGACATTACTTTTGCCGCAGAACTCCTTCAACGTCTCCAGTAAAGACAGTAAAATATCCAAATTTTTTTAACCCTGCCATTTAAATCAGCAGCATTTCTTATTGCATTATTTAGAATATGGGTTGCGAATCCAATACCCAATACACTCTGGTTCCAATTCGAATTTAGCTTGTTTTTAAATTTTCACCCCTTGACGTAACACCACTAAAATTGGTGTTCGTGCTATCAGCGCAAATTGCAACTAACTTTTTGTCAATGTTAAATAACAACAAGAAAACAAAATAACAACAAAACTTGTTCAAGGTACTGGAGCTGGCGGCTTATAGCAACGCTTTTTTATGTTTATCTGAATCTATATGTCTTTTAATATCATAACAGTGGACTGTTAATTTGCAAATTCACTCCGACTGGTAATACACTAAACTTTTGCGTCGTTATATTTTGATTTTTTTTATAAATTGATATGCAGGAGAACCTTCTTGATATGCAGGAGAACTTTTTAATTATAATTTTAAAGATTAGAATAAATTTGCCTTTTATAGTAGCTTAAAACTTTTGTTACACACTGCAAAACAATTGAAACAATTTATTTTAATTTTACTAAATAATTAATATCTTTTCTGTATTCTGTAAGTATAAGAGGTATACAGTATACCTCTCGTTCTATCTTTTGCAAATCTATACCATTTATCAAGTTTTTATGCTGTTTGCTTTGTTTGTTCTTTATTGAGAAAAAAAATTATAAATTAGAAAATAATAATTTTACTTTTGAGCTACGTAGTTAAAGTGTGTTTTAAACAGAGTTTGAAACGCTACTTATATCACTCTTTTACTTTTTCCTTTCACTGCGTAGCTTAAAAAAAATATAACACTCCCACATACAGGAGTGAAAATAATAAAATATCATTCTTGCTACTAAATTGAAATAAATATTTTCTTTCAAATACTCAAAACTTTTATTTTTGCGACAAATTTGATGCTTTCCAACGTAAAATGCTTCGAATGATTCGTTCAGTTATTCATGTATTGTTAGAAAAGTGAATATAAAGGATGACGTAGAGTGACTAATTTTCTTCTTTTGCAAATCGAATGAAAGAACAGGAAAATGTAATCTGCTCCAAAGGAGTAAAATCGAAAAAACAAAATTTTTACTCTTACGAGTAAGAACGATATTCAAATTATGAACATTTTAATTTTTGAATATTATTTCAAAGGATTGAAATGAGTGCTCGAATAAAGGAAAATTGTAAACTCTGGTTTAAAAATTTAAATTTTTATGAATTTATACGCAAACCTGCGTCTTTTTAAGTAAACTATTTTGTATTTTATTTTTCATAATATACTTTCGATCTCTCGTATATACACCGGGGAGATGTTTCTATAAACAAAGAAACATTTTCGCTGAGGTAGATGTGTTAGACATTAAAAGATATGTAAATTATTGAAGTGAAATAACTGAGTTTAGTATTTCTAAGAAAATTATTGTTAAAACACTATTTTAGTAAAAAAAGATTGAACTGGTTTGTTCTCTCAATATGGTTAAATCAACATATACATAACATTATACAAACTGCAAGAAAAAACTGAAGCCATTGCTTTGACTAAGATATTGCGCAAACTGTACGTAGGTAGATATAAGGTTTTTTGATTATTTCGATAATGTGGGCAAATATGGTGGAAATATTTGTTTCGTGGGACGCTTCGTAGGACAGATTTCTCTGTGGGTCAACGAAATGAAATATGTGACATTTCCACGCAGCGTGGGACGTCTGGTCAGTTTACTACCCATAAACGTGCGTAAATTTTTCATTTGACTCAAAATTGTACAATTATTACGAGCTTCTTTTAAATCTATAAGAAAAACCTACCACAAAAAATAATAGTTTCTCCCTCCCTGTGACTGTATAAAAAAAAATGAACAAAGATTGACGTTCAGGATACGTTTTGGATTTTATTATAACCAACCAAACATATAATTTTTGCTATTTTATGAATTAAAAATTATAGTCCATATAGCGAAAAGAATTTGTCAGCAAGTTTTCATAACATACTTTGAAAATATTTACATATCTTAAATATTTGTTCGTGTCGTTAGAAAATATTGCTTGTCCATTATAAAACATTCACTATTATAAAATCACTGAAAATAACCCAATAAATTTAAATTACTGCCGTAATTATTTTCATTCATTTTATAAAAATTAGCACAACTATAAAGAAAACTTTTGATATGTTATAGGATTTTACATTTTAGAATTGTTTTTAATTTATTGTTTTTAAAAAAGTCTTGTAAAGTTTGTACAATATGATATAGATAAAAAAACAAGGCCAAACAGTCAGGGTTCTCCAAATAAGTGGGGTATAATTAGGTTGTTTTCTCCTGCATGTACTTACTTTTAAGTTTATATAAATTACCAATGGCCAATAACAATTGAAAATGCCCCCATAGTCCTACCCAATTGACGCCTCTGCTTCTAGAGCACTTTAACTCAGTTATTAATACCGTATTTTATTTGTATGTGCCTCTAAAAAGAGTTAGTATTTCAAATAACTCTAATCCATGGTTAAATAATAATATTTTGATACTCTAAAGTTGAGAGATTTATTTTACAAAGTATGGATTTCATCTAGAAACTCTGACGATTTTATCACTTTTAAAAGATTACGTAATAGAGCGATCACACTCATAAAAAACTCTAACAAGGATTTCATGAATCGCCGTCTTGGATCTGATCTCTCGAGCAAAGAACTTTGGACACGACTTAAAAATCTTAGAATAAAATGTAAGGATCATACTCCTATTAATTTTTCACCGGAAGAATTAAACCAGAGTTTTGCCAAAAATTGTTCTAGCAGCATTACTTTAAACCAGCCGCTGATTCAAAATCAAAATGACTCAGTTTTTGCTTTTGAAAATGTGGCTTGTGAGGACGTTGAACGTGCTATAATCTCTATTAAATCTAATACTATTGGGTGTGATGGTATACCAATAAAATTTATCAAACTGATCTTGCCGTATACCTCCCATATTATCACCTATCTGTTTAATAATATTTTAACGACTTCACAATTCCCCATACAGTGGAAGTCGGCTAAGATTATTCCAACTGCAAAAAAATCTGCTGTAAAATCTGTGAATGATTTTAGACCCCTAAGTATCCTGTCTGGGCTCTCTAAAGCTTTTGAAAAAATAGAAAAAATTCAAATTACTAGATTTTTTGACCACCATATAAGCTATCTTAATATCAATCGGGTTTTCGTGCTGGATATATCACCGAATCCGCTCTTTTGAAGGTACATGATGACATAATAACCATGATTGACAGAAAGAAATTGGTCATTCTTTCTTTACTGGACTTTTCCAAAACTTTTGATCTGGTAAATCATAAAAGTCTTCTAATGAAATTATCAACGCAATTTGGATTTTCTACTAGTCCTGTAAATTTAATAAATTCCTACTTATCCAACAGAGTTCAACGTGTTGTGATTGATGATCAGGCTTCTAACTACTTACCAATTAGATCCGGCGTACCTCAAGGGTCGGTTTTTGGACCTTTACTTTTTGTAATTTTTATTAATGACTTGCCATCCATTTTAAAATTCTGTAAGATTCATATGTATGCGGATGATGTTCAAATCTATGAAGGTGCATGCAAATAATCTATCCATCATTGTCTCTAGAATTAATCTAGACTTAGCTAATATTATGGAATAGACCAAATTGAATAACTTTAAGCTTAACATTGATAAAACTAAGTGTTTACTCTTCTCACTCAAAAATAATGATCTCTACAATAGGATTGCTCCTCCGATTCGCATTGGAAATAAAGCTATTACACTTTCTTCCAATGCACGAAATTTAGGAATTATGTTTGATAGTGACCTTTCTTGGAAAAGTCATGTATCACTAATTTGTTACAGAGTCTATTCTGGACTACGTAGTCTTTGGAATAGTGCATACTTCACTCCAACGAAAATACGATTACATTTAGTTGAATCTCTCTTAATTCCTCACTTCACATATTGTTCTGTCCTATTTGGCGGGTTGAATTCAGGTGAAATGAATAAATTACAGGTGGCGTTTAATACATGCGTTCGATATATTTACAACATACCACGCTTTCAGTCGGTTTCTGATTTTTCTACAAGTATTCTTGGTACCAGTCTTAAATTACATCTTGACTTCCGTATATGCTGTTACATTCACAATATAATTAAGTCTGACTCACCCAACTGTTTGTATGAAAAACTAATTTTCGGTCGTAGCAGTCGTTTGCACAGATTAATCTTACCGTTAAATCATACTCTGGTAAAAAATAAATCGTTTTTTGTCTATGGTGCATCTGAATTCAATAAGCTCCCATATGAGGTGATACAGGTTTCTACCCTTGGTTTTAAACCCAAATGTTACCAATTTTTTGTGAATCAATATGGTCAAAGTCTACATCAACATTAGCTTTCCTGTTCTCTATTTCACAAGCGTCTCTGGTTCAATAATGTATATGTGTGAGCATGTTTTCCTGTGGTGCATATTAGGGTTTCTCAAACGGGATCCCGGGATCCCGTTTTCCCCGGGATCCCGGGGGTAAATTTACATCCCGTTTTCCCGGGATTTCACCCCGGGATCCCGAGTATCCCACTAATATTTATTAACATTTTTTTGTACTTTTTTCAAAGATATTAAAAGTTTTCTCACTCGAAAATCGAGTAGTTTCTAATTCTTTTCCCTCTGTAGTAATTAATTTCGTTCAAAATTAGGAAAATATTTTTTTTTGACACATATGGTATCATGGTTTTTTTGTATGGTTTTTTTGACACATATAAACACAACAAATTAAAACCAATCAAACTTAAAATAGGTAGATTTTTCTGAGAAATCTACCTAAAACTTGCGCTTCATTTCTCTTAATTTATGTTTAATGGTTCTCTTGGACGGATGGTTCAATGGATGGTTCAATGGACGTTTCGTCACGAAAATTCGGACAAAATTGAGTGATAGCGCCATTGACAACCTAGTTTTTTGAAAAATTGTTTAAAAATTAGTATTATGAATTTATTTTTGTTTTGGTTTTATGTATTATTTTTTATTTAATTTTTGAAGTTTTTCTAATTAAAAATAATGGAAATATAAAAATCAATAGCGCGTTTTTTGTGCTGTTTTAATTTTACACATTTTTCTACCACCCAATTAGAAAAATCTAGCTTTTTAGCGTTTCCCGGGATTTCCCGGGATCCCGGGAATTGGGTATTTTTTGTCCCGGCTTCCCGGGATTTGAATTTCTACGGGAAATGAGAAACCGTAGTGCATATATGTATGAGCAGTTTCATTATTATTTTATTTTTAATTTTATTTTTAACTTATTATTATTGTTGTTCTTTGTATTGCTAGTATTTTCTCTCTATTTATAAATTATTACTGGCCATTTAGTTAATTCTTCTCTTATATACTTTCTTTGTTTACTTTAAGTATGTTTTAAGTATTATTTTTTTTTCTTATTACATGGTTTTTGATTTTATAAATTCTATTTCATTATTAATTTATTATTTTTCTGTTATATACTAGATTATATCATTGTTTAGGGCTATATATTTGTACGATTTAAAAGGCTAGGCCTTATGTATAAATATTTTTCAAATAAACAAACTAAACTAATTTAAACTTTACATAGTTAGACCTCCAGGACGAAATATTTTTGTATTTTGTGGCTGTTTAATTAATTAATTTTCAATTCAAAAATTTCTTATAAGTGTTTATAATCATCATTTTGAAAAATTAAACATGATTAAATTGCTTTGGGGGCATATTGAATATTCGAACATTTCGAATATTTCTCTAAAAGTAGGAATATTCATATATAAAGATTTTCGCTAATAATTTGCCAATTTGTTTCAACTCGGGCATTTTTTTTAGAAGGAAAGGATATAAAAGTTTTTATGTATGCTACAAGTTGGTCAATGATATTTTAACGTTTATTTTTAGTTCATTGACCTCAATACTAATTAATAATGCTGTTTGGGTGTATTACATGTAGATGTAATACAGCTGTTCAAATTTATTGAGTTTTAGAAAAGTTGTTTGATCAGATTATATATAGAAGTTTAAATGTATAATTTTTAAACGAGAAAGAAACAGGAGAAGAGAAATAAAACACTGAAGAGTCAATTACTATTTATACTGGACCATATTTGTTTGGTCGGACATTATGTAAATTCATTTCAAACAGTGTACATTGTTAGAGTAGCATTGTTGTGTTACAAAAGATTGTATATTAATATTTATTAAAAGTTTATATTAAATTTGTCAAATTATTTTATGGTGTTTTTTATTCTAACAGTGTTAGTTTTTGTTGCCTTTTACTCAGTTTTTGTGTGTCAAGAAGTTTATTAGCAGCAATTTTTCAAATCAAGCAAATAATCCAAACAAATTTTAACATTTATTTTGAATAACATATTTTTGTTGTTTGGATTACAAAACGGCTTCGAAGATAGCGAAACCGTTGTTTTACCATTCCAGTTGCTGAAAAAAATTAAATCGATAGTGGCTGAGAAAAATGCAACGGAAATATGAATTGGATGACCGAAATTGTGTTAAAAATGGTGAAAGTAACTCGTCTAAAGTTCTTCGCACGAAAGTACATGAGAAGTTGTATAAAAATAGTATTGTTACGTTTTTCCAACCTTACTTCGAATCGGCCTTACTCACAATTTGATAAACGCAATTCCCAAATCACTTTCTGAGTTCGATCACTGATTAGTAAGCACAAATACCAGGTCTCATTAAGTATTCAACCCTTTAATTGTTCCACAACAACAGGAAACAATACAGCAAACAATATTCCTGACTAGAATATTCTTTTAACAGCTTCAGAAATCCAACGGTTTATTGTAGGAAAATAATACACAAAATATTTCTACTCAATAACACTTATAACTTTATTACACTTATAACTTTACACAAAAACTAATTTAAAGATCACTTTTATAATTTTAACTTCACTTCAGTATATTTAACTTAATTTGTAAATTAGCGCATACAAATTTAGCTCGTCGTCAATATTTGAACGAGATAGATTTATTTCAACGCAAAACATATATATACAATTTTTTTTTTGGCATCAAATTATGATTTGTTCAAAATATTTATACAAAACACACGTACTCAGCTTCTAACCTCAGCTTCGTACTCTAATTCTAACAATTAACCAAGTTATGATTTGGAAGACTATATGCTAATAGATGATTAAATTACAAACGAGTCTTATATGTATGATTGTCGTGCTGGTTAATCTTTTGATTTTGTTCATCGTGGTAGAGATTAACATTATGTATTGCATTTTACAAAGCGTCTATGGATGACGCTCTAGATTTTTGAAAAAGTGAGTTTTGGAATGCAATTTGTAACAGCCTACAATCAACATTTGTTCCACAGGACTGGTTTTGGAAGAAGACAACTATTTAATGTAAGCACTTTGTTGATTTGATTTATATAATTTTTGTGTTTTAGTTCTTTTTTTTGTTATATTCATAAATATCTGTATAAATCAGAGATTTCCAGGGTCAGGGTTTCCAAATAATTTTTATAAAAGCTCAATTCTCTACAAGAGTATATAATTTTGATCTAAAATGAAATAACCATAAAACGTATATGCTTCACTTACCTAAAAACATTTGTTATTCTTCCCAATAGTATATTTCACCTGCGATAGTATTGTAACGACTCTTCGTTTGTTCTTTTCGATTATTGAACAAATACGACAGTAAAAAGACAGATCTTTGGTTAACAGAATCTCGAACTTTATTTGTCAACAAATTACAGCAGCTTCCGTTTTTCCTTACAATAAATTCCAGGGTCTCCAATTTATGTACAATAAACTTCACCGCTCTTCCACAATTTGAATCAATAATATTCGGAATCGTAAAATCTGTATTTACTATTCCACTAAGTTCAGATTCTTTCACTATTAGTACCCAGGCTCAAGTACCACCGATTATTCCTTATACTTGCGAATATTTATAAGCACTTTTAATTGCAAAAGTAAAACTGACTGTCTGATATTTTTGTTCGCTTATTTATATCGAAAAATAAATAAATCGAAACTTCTATAATCCACTAGAAATCAATACTACGTAGTCCGTACATCTTGAATAGGCCACACCTATTTTCATTCATACTTGCATTTGTATTAGCGAACTCAAATTTAATTTATGCAAAATGTATTTGTTAAAGGGAGTTAACTTTTACTTCATCTTTGCCATAGAATGTAGAAAACATTTAGGCGGAACGTATTGGTTATTTATGATTAAATTAAATTAACCCATTCTGGACGAAGTTTATTACACTGCCCTCCATTTAGTTTTGTTCGTCCCGAACAATATCAGCTATCGCATTGGTGCTGTTACCTTGGTACGGTGACAACCTTTGCAGATGTATCACTTTCATCTTGGTACGGGGTGCCTTTTGTATGCGGTAGATAACATCATTAATTCGTTTGATTATTTTATATGGGCCTTCCCAATCTGGCTGCAGCTTGGGTGATCTTCCCTTAGTTCTTCTGGGGTTGTATAGCCATACCAATTCTCCTTCTTGAAAACCGCCACTATTTGCATTTATGTCGTACCTGGTTTTCATTTTGTCACTGGCAATCTTAATGTGGTCTCGAACCTGCTGATGGATTTTATTCATGTTCTCCCTTAGTTGTCCCACATAATCTGTTTTCGTGGATACCAGACCTTCAGGAATGCCAAACTCGATGTCACTAGGAAGATGTAGTTCTCTTCCGAACATGATATTCGCTGGCGTTTCACTTGTCGTATCGTGCACTGCGCTACGATAGGCCATCAAGAATAACGGAAGATCCTTGTCCCTATTTCTTTGGTTGGCTTCCACTACCTTTGACAAATGTTCTTCCATGGTTCGGTTGAATCGTTCTACCATGCCATCCGACTGCGGGTTCATAGGTGTAGTTCGTGTTTTTCTAATGTCGAGTGTTCTGCACAGCTCTTCCATCAATTGAGATTCGAAATTCCTTCCCTGGTCCGTATGCAACTCGAGCAGTGTTCCATATCTGCAAATCCATTCATTGACTAATGTTTCAGCGACCGTAACTGCTTCCTGGTTCGGTATTGCATAAGCTTCCGGCCATTTTGTAAAGTAATCAATGACCACCATGATGTATTTGTTACCTTTTGTAGTTTCCGGAAATGGCCCCGCGATGTCTATAGCAATTCTCTCCATTGGGGCTCCCACATTGTACTGCTGCATCTCTCCTCGAGTTCTAGTCTTTGGTCCTTTGCTCGCCGCACAAGCATCACATCGCCGACACCATTGCTCTACGTTGGTTCGATACCTTACCCAATAAAACCTTTCCCTTACTTTAGCCAGGGTTTTATTGACTCCCAGGTGTCCTCCAGAAATACTTCCATGCAGCTTTCCCAGTACCTCTTCTACTCGACTTGATGGCAGCACCAGTTGCTCTAACACTTTCTTTCCATCAGTGGACTCCCATTTTCTTTTTAGTATCCCGTTGTCCATCAATAGTGAGTCCCATTGCGCCCAGTAGCATTTCACCTCTGTACTTAAAGGTGCTACCTCTTTCCACTCCAGTCGCCTTCCCTCGGTTTTCCATTTCAATATAGGAGCCATAGCTGGATCTTCTAGCTGCTCTCTTTTAAATGCCTCGATACACCAATCGTCAGAAGTTTGGAACTTAATTTGTTTCACTTTCATTGCTTCATTTCTCTCAGTCCTGCTACATGACTTGCGCTCCTCCATACAGGGTTTTCTTGAGAGATCTTCAGCGTTACAATGAATACTTCTCTTCCGGTGTTCAACGCGGCAATCTCCTTCCTTTTTGACATCCACTTGCTTGTTTAAAAGGTTCATCATCTGGACTGGAACTACTCCTTCTTTTGCTGCTTTTAGTGTTTTGCATTCCCTTTGTATCCTTTTCTTACGGTGTTCAACGCAGAAATCTCCTGCCTTTTTGACATCCACTTGCTTGTTTGAAAGATTCATCAACCGGACTGGAACTACTCCTTCTTTTGCTGCTTTTAGTGTTTTGCATTCCCTTTGTATCCTTTTCTTACGGTGTTCAACGTGGAAATCTCCTGCCTTTTTGACATCCACTTGCTTGTTTGAAAGATTCATAAACCGGACTGGAACTACTCCTTCTTTTGCAGCTATTAGTGTTTTGCATTCCCGTCTAATGTGCCCTAACTGTCCACAATTCCAGCATCTTACTCTGCTTGATCGTCTTCGTTGATTTCGTTCAGGCTTATCTTCCAAACTTTTGACACGCATGATCACTTCATCAAGCGCTGCTTTTAGTGGCTCTTTAGCAACTTCGATCTGACGTACCCTATCTGAGCCATACGCTCTTTTTCCAGCTTCTATTTGCAGGGCCAAGGCTAAGACTTCCGCAGGTAGTTTCTTCCCGCTTAGATACAGCTGATTTCTCATTTGTACATCTCGAAGAGCATTGATGAATGTATCAGCTGCCAGCTCGTCTCGGTGCTCAGCGTTATAGTTCGGGTATGACAGATTTACCAGTCTCACAATGTCAGCCTCTAATTCTTGCAAAGTTTCGCTGACTCCTTGTTTTCGTGTTTTCAGCTGCATGCGATGGAGAGCTTGCATATGACTTTCCCCATATCTTACTTCTAAGGCCTCCATTAGCTTGCTGTAATCACGCTCTGTCGCTGATAGTGTCTCCAAAATTTCAACAGCAGGTCCCTTCAATGCCAATATAAGAGCGTTTGCTTTTTGCTGGTGATCAAACCCAGTTGTTGCTATCTCAAATTGCATCTTAAATATCTGATACGATGTAGATCCATCAAATGCGGGTATTTTCACTCTGGCTGGAGCTGAAGTAGTTGATGGAATGGTCATGTTACCTGACTTCAATTGTGCTATTTCTTGACGGAATTCACTCGAAAGATTGCGTAATTTCTCTTCATGTTCTTCGGTAACTTTCCGCAGCTCCCTTTCCATGTTGTTGATTTTACCCTCTGCACTGGATATACGTGACTCGATTACTTCACGTAGACTTTCTTGCTTTGCCATCATATCAGCAAATTGTTGTCGCTGCTCTACTTTTTGTTCTGCTGCTAGAACTTTTTGTTCTGCTGCCTGTTTCTCTTGTCGAGCCATCATATCAGCAAGTTGTTGTTGTTGCTCTACTTTTTGTTCTGCTGCCAGTTTCTCTTGTCGGGCCATCAGATTGTTTCCTTGTTTGGCCATCATATCAGCAAATTGTTGTTGTTGCTGTGCCATCATTTCTTTCATCAACATCATCATCGGATCAATTGCTGGGGCATTCTGGACCGGAGCTTCCTCCGGCTCTACCTCTATGACCTCTGTGCTTTGGCCTGCTTCTTCTAAAACTTTACGCAGCCGAAATGCAAGTTCTGCCTTCGTTCCATGGATTGGAGCATTCCTCTTCTTCAACTCATCCTTCAGCTGGGTCTGGCTGAGATCACTAATATTTACTGTCCTGACCATTATTTCAATAATCCCACTTCTGACTCCACTGTAACGACTCTTCGTTTGTTCTTTTCGATTATTGAACAAATACGACAGTAAAAAGACAGATCTTTGGTTAACAGAATCTCGAACTTTATTTGTCAACAAATTACAGCAGCTTCCGTTTTTCCTTACAATAAATTCCAGGGTCTCCAATTTATGTACAATAAACTTCACCGCTTTTCCACAATTTGAATCAATAATATTCGGAATCGTAAAATCTGTATTTACTATTCCACTAAGTTCAGATTCTTTCACTATTAGTACCCAGGCTCAAGTACCACCGATTATTCCTTATACTTGCGAATATTTATAAGCACTTTTAATTGCAAAAGTAAAACTGACTGTCTGATATTTTTGTTCGCTTATTTATATCGAAAAATAAATAAATCGAAACTTCTATAATCCACTAGAAATCAATACTACGTAGTCCGTACATCTTGAATAGGCCACACCTATTTTCATTCATACTTGCATTTGTATTAGCGAACTCAAATTTAATTTATGCAAAATGTATTTGTTAAAGGGAGTTAACTTTTACTTCATCTTTGCCATAGAATGTAGAAAACATTTAGGCGGAACGTATTGGTTATTTATGATTAAATTAAATTAACCCATTCTGGACGAAGTTTATTACACTGCCCTCCATTTAGTTTTGTTCGTCCCGAACAATATCAGCTATCGCATTGGTGCTGTTACCTTGGTACGGTGACAACCTTTGCAGATGTATCACTTTCATCTTGGTACGGGGTGCCTTTTGTATGCGGTAGATAACATCATTAATTCGTTTGATTATTTTATATGGGCCTTCCCAATCTGGCTGCAGCTTGGGTGATCTTCCCTTAGTTCTTCTGGGGTTGTATAGCCATACCAATTCTCCTTCTTGAAAACCGCCACTATTTGCATTTATGTCGTACCTGGTTTTCATTTTGTCACTGGCAATCTTAATGTGGTCTCGAACCTGCTGATGGATTTTATTCATGTTCTCCCTTAGTTGTCCCACATAATCTGTTTTCGTGGATACCAGACCTTCAGGAATGCCAAACTCGATGTCACTAGGAAGATGTAGTTCTCTTCCGAACATGATATTCGCTGGCGTTTCACTTGTCGTATCGTGCACTGCGCTACGATAGGCCATCAAGAATAACGGAAGATCCTTGTCCCTATTTCTTTGGTTGGCTTCCACTACCTTTGACAAATGTTCTTCCATGGTTCGGTTGAATCGTTCTACCATGCCATCCGACTGCGGGTTCATAGGTGTAGTTCGTGTTTTTCTAATGTCGAGTGTTCTGCACAGCTCTTCCATCAATTGAGATTCGAAATTCCTTCCCTGGTCCGTATGCAACTCGAGCAGTGTTCCATATCTGCAAATCCATTCATTGACTAATGTTTCAGCGACCGTAACTGCTTCCTGGTTCGGTATTGCATAAGCTTCCGGCCATTTTGTAAAGTAATCAATGACCACCATGATGTATTTGTTACCTTTTGTAGTTTCCGGAAATGGCCCCGCGATGTCTATAGCAATTCTCTCCATTGGGGCTCCCACATTGTACTGCTGCATCTCTCCTCGAGTTCTAGTCTTTGGTCCTTTGCTCGCCGCACAAGCATCACATCGCCGACACCATTGCTCTACGTCGGTTCGATACCTTACCCAATAAAACCTTTCCCTTACTTTAGCCAGGGTTTTATTGACTCCCAGGTGTCCTCCAGAAATACTTCCATGCAGCTTTCCCAGTACCTCTTCTACTCGACTTGATGGCAGCACCAGTTGCTCTAACACTTTCTTTCCATCAGTGGACTCCCATTTTCTTTTTAGTATCCCGTTGTCCATCAATAGTGAGTCCCATTGCGCCCAGTAGCATTTCACCTCCGTACTTAAAGGTGCTACCTCTTTCCACTCCAGTCGCCTTCCCTCGGTTTTCCATTTCAATATAGGAGCCATAGCTGGATCTTCTAGCTGCTCTCTTTTAAATGCCTCGATACACCAATCGTCAGAAGTTTGGAACTTAATTTGTTTCACTTTCATTGCTTCATTTCTCTCAGTCCTGCTACATGACTTGCGCTCCTCCATACAGGGTTTTCTTGAGAGATCTTCAGCGTTACAATGAATACTTCTCTTCCGGTGTTCAACGCGGCAATCTCCTTCCTTTTTGACATCCACTTGCTTATTTAAAAGGTTCATCATCTGGACTGGAACTACTCCTTCTTTTGCTGCTTTTAGTGTTTTGCATTCCCTTTGTATCCTTTTCTTACGGTGTTCAACGCAGAAATCTCCTGCCTTTTTGACATCCACTTGCTTGTTTGAAAGATTCATCAACCGGACTGGAACTACTCCTTCTTTTGCTGCTTTTAGTGTTTTGCATTCCCTTTGTATCCTTTTCTTACGGTGTTCAACGTGGAAATCTCCTGCCTTTTTGACATCCACTTGCTTGTTTGAAAGATTCATAAACCGGACTGGAACTACTCCTTCTTTTGCAGCTATTAGTGTTTTGCATTCCCATCTAATGTGCCCTAACTGTCCACAATTCCAGCATCTTACTCTGCTTGATCGTCTTCGTTGATTTCGTTCAGGCTTATCTTCCAAACTTTTGACACGCATGATCACTTCATCAAGCGCTGCTTTTAGTGGCTCTTTAGCAACTTCGATCTGACGTACCCTATCTGAGCCATACGCTCTTTTTCCAGCTTCTATTTGCAGGGCCAAGGCTAAGACTTCCGCAGGTAGTTTCTTCCCGCTTAGATACAGCTGATTTCTCATTTGTACATCTCGAAGAGCATTGATGAATGTATCAGCTGCCAGCTCGTCTCGGTGCTCAGCGTTATAGTTCGGGTATGACAGATTTACCAGTCTCACAATGTCAGCCTCTAATTCTTGCAAAGTTTCGCTGACTCCTTGTTTTCGTGTTTTCAGCTGCATGCGATGGAGAGCTTGCATATGACTTTCCCCATATCTTACTTCTAAGGCCTCCATTAGCTTGCTGTAATCACGCTCTGTCGCTGATAGTGTCTCCAAAATTTCAACAGCAGGTCCCTTCAATGCCAATATAAGAGCGTTTGCTTTTTGCTGGTGATCAAACCCAGTTGTTGCTATCTCAAATTGCATCTTAAATATCTGATACGATGTAGATCCATCAAATGCGGGTATTTTCACTCTGGCTGGAGCTGAAGTAGTTGATGGAATGGTCATGTTATCTGACTTCAATTGTGCTATTTCTTGACGGAATTCACTCGAAAGATTGCGTAATTTCTCTTCATGTTCTTCGGTAACTTTCCGCAGCTCCCTTTCCATGTTGTTGATTTTACCCTCTGCACTGGATATACGTGACTCGATTACTTCACGTAGACTTTCTTGCTTTGCCATCATATCAGCAAATTGTTGTCGCTGCTCTACTTTTTGTTCTGCTGCTAGAACTTTTTGTTCTGCTGCCTGTTTCTCTTGTCGAGCCATCATATCAGCAAGTTGTTGTTGTTGCTCTACTTTTTGTTCTGCTGCCAGTTTCTCTTGTCGGGCCAGCAGATTGTTTCCTTGTTTGGCCATCATATCAGCAAATTGTTGTTGTTGCTGTGCCATCATTTCTTTCATCAACATCATCATCGGATCAATTGCTGGGGCATTCTGGACCGGAGCTTCCTCCGGCTCTACCTCTATGACCTCTGTGCTTTGGCCTGCTTCTTCTAAAACTTTACGCAGCCGAAATGCAAGTTCTGCCTTCGTTCCATGGATTGGAGCATTCCTCTTCTTCAACTCATCCTTCAGCTGGGTCTGGCTGAGATCACTAATA
Organism: Diogma glabrata; assembly: GCA_963693315.1. Taxonomy (NCBI): domain Eukaryota; kingdom Metazoa; phylum Arthropoda; class Insecta; order Diptera; family Cylindrotomidae; genus Diogma; species Diogma glabrata. The sequence continues at coordinate 259,608,848 of OY856186.1, forward strand.
TTTACTGTCCTGACCATTGTTTCAATAATCCCACTTCTGACTCCACTGTAACGACTCTTCGTTTGTTCTTTTCGATTATTGAACAAATACGACAGTAAAAAGACAGATCTTTGGTTAACAGAATCTCGAACTTTATTTGTCAACAAATTACAGCAGCTTCCGTTTTTCCTTACAATAAATTCCAGGGTCTCCAATTTATGTACAATAAACTTCACCGCTTTTCCACAATTTGAATCAATAATATTCGGAATCGTAAAATCTGTATTTACTATTCCACTAAGTTCAGATTCTTTCACTATTAGTACCCAGGCTCAAGTACCACCGATTATTCCTTATACTTGCGAATATTTATAAGCACTTTTAATTGCAAAAGTAAAACTGACTGTCTGATATTTTTGTTCGCTTATTTATATCGAAAAATAAATAAATCGAAACTTCTATAATCCACTAGAAATCAATACTACGTAGTCCGTACATCTTGAATAGGCCACACCTATTTTCATTCATACTTGCATTTGTATTAGCGAACTCAAATTTAATTTATGCAAAATGTATTTGTTAAAGGGAGTTAACTTTTACTTCATCTTTTCCATAGAATGTAGAAAACATTTAGGCGGAACGTATTGGTTATTTATGATTAAATTAAATTAACCCATTCTGGACGAAGTTTATTACAGTATTTATGGCACGCGAAAAACATTAAAATGTAAAATACAAATATTTAAATCTAAACTAAAACACGCCGTCTTAATTGATAACTATATGGTAGCGCGAGCTGCTTTACCGAACACGAGTGATTTCAAACTACATTCTTGTAGAAAACGCGTTGTGGAAAACGCGTTTGAACTAGTTACACAATTTACAATTGTTACTATAGCACTAAAACATACGAAATAAACAGCAGTGAAAAGCACTTTTACAGAGCCTCTATGACCTAGCGCATATTTGTCAACCGACATTATTGTCAATTTCACCAAAATGCTTCACAATTTTGTGTTAAGCCATAACACAAATATGTAAATCGTTTTGATTTGTAACAAAGTCATTTAAAACTGCAGTTTTGTACATACAAAAGTTTGGCTCAAAATAATTTTAAACTGGTATACTTGGTATACCGATTTTGTAAATAATTTTAATTTAATAAGAATATTACGGAAAATTTTTATTGCTATGGATGAAATTCGTGATTTGGACGACCGAAGCTGATGCCGACCATTTAAATCGACTTCATACTTGGCATACACATAGCATAGGTGAACAAAAAAATAAGTGAGTTTTTAGAAAAATTTTAAAATGTTTAATTTGAGAACAGAGTGTGCCGAAAGATTTGTGAAATTTCAAACTCAGGATAACTTTGAAATCAACTTACTATAGAAAACGGCTCTCCAATTTTAAACAAAGAGTTAAACATTGAATGTAATGCAAAAATCCCATTGAATGTCAGAGTTTTTGGAAAATATGTTTTCGATGACCAAATAAAAACGAAATCATGTAAAAAGCGATAACTTTTTTCCCATATTAAAATCAAATCAACGATTTGTGCTCATTAATAAATAAACCAGCATGAAATTTATGATGGACAATTCATTGAAAATGTCAGATATTTGACATGATTTGAAATAATATCGATTCTTTTTCAACTTTCAGGGTTTAAGTAAATTTTTATTTGTTCAAAAAATTACATTCAAAAGTTAATTAAAAAGCAATAAATCTCATCAAATGAATTTTTTTTTACACGACAAGATATTGTTCATCATTAATTTATTATAAAGTTGTGGCTTACTTTTATATAGTAATTATTGTGAATGATGCAAGTGACTGCAATAATATTTGAGTTGTTGCAAAAAATTATTAAAGTATTATAAAAATAAAATAATTTAGAAAGCAGTTGTACTGTTTATGTAGTTAAATAATTAATTAAGATTAAACAATCTATTATGATCAATATAAAAAATTATGTATAAGCAATGTGCTAGGTTGTATCTAAACCGACTTGATTTGGTTAACCATCGAAACCAATTTAAATGGAAATATGGCACATATTTCGGGTTATCTGAACAATCAATTAATATCTTTTAATAATTGCTAATTTTGTTTTACGATTTGACCTCTTTTACATATTTTTTCTTTTTGATGTAGTAAATATAAATTGAATAATTTTTTATCAAAATAAGTAACGATTTTTTATTTGGAAAATGATTATCACGAATTTCCGATTTTCTCTTTTTTACCAAACTGAATAATTTTAGTTTACCTATTCGCCTAGCTAGAGAATTAAAAATTCTTTTTTTTAAATATACAATTATAAATTTAAATATACCATTAAAATTTAAATAGGGTTTACAATCAAAAGCGAAAACAAATGTAAAAATGTTCCTTCCTGCTCACTTCTTCGTTGTCTTTCCTTTAATTGTTTTCTCCGTCTTAGTCTTTCCCCTGTCACTTACATTTTCGTTACCTTATTAAGTTACGATTTAATTAAAATCAAAGAAAAAAAATAATTGCAAAACCGAAAGTCATGTTTCGAAGTTATTAAATATTTTAGGGAAGTGTTTGGAGGTTTTGAATTTTATATAATTGATTTGGTTATCTATCAACATTCACAATTTATTTCCGAAACGTAATACAAATTAGAGAGAAACTTGAATAAAAGTCAGTTTTGTCAGATGCTAAAATACAAACAATAACGTTTCAATATTTACTAAATTAGGTTCGTTTTTGGGTTTCTCTGGAAAAAAATCTTAACAAACCTAACAAGCGATGGACTTACCAGATTTCGTTAGATATGGAATATGATACAGACCAAAAAATTCGATTCGTTTTTCGATTTAAAAGCAATCCAACAAGGAACGAATCCCAAACTATATCAGCATTTCGCACATTTCGTTGAGTCGGCTTGCTTGTATCTGTGTAATCTGTGGCTGTGTAATCACCGGCTGTGCTTGTATCTATTGTAAGATTTGTTCTTACTTTGGCTATTTTTGGCAATGAAATACTAAATCTTTTGAAAGTAGAATATGATTCGATTTGGTTAGACCTTTTTCAAGTAGATATGCAAACGTTTAGTTAAGTTGCGAATATTTTGTCTGAAACCAGAGCCAATTTGTGAGCGATTGTAACATTTTACGCACAGAGGGACGTAAGGCCAATTAACATAAGGTTTGGAAAGTTGATATGCAAATTGTTTTTCTGACTTAGAATATATTTTCCATCTAAAACGCCAATTTGTAAAATTTTGCACAGTTCATTAAACGTGGATATTCGAATAAACCAATTTTCTCCACCTCAAAAAGCAATCTTATAGATATAAGAATCCTTAAGGGATTTGTAAAATTTAATTTTTTTCGCTTGAAGCTCCCATCGAAACTTAGTACAGTCAATGTGCAAATTTTCTTCACCAACAAACATACTTGGATGGAGCCGGTATTCGAACTTTAGCGAAATTATGCAATCCGTTGAGCGATGAGTATGAATCGCTTTGGTGGAGTTTTTCGGAGTGGACATATTAACGTTGGTTATAGGACAGAGATAAGAAAATGAAAGGAATAAGGATATAACAATACATATTGTTTTAAATATCGATGAACATTTTCTTGAAATGCCTGAGGGGCAAATTCATCGAGAAAAAACCTGAACTATTCAGGTGAACTATGTTTTCTATTTCATTCTACGTGTAAGGAAAAACAAGTTCCAGATATTGTGATTTTATTGCTGTTAAGTGTTGAAAAATTATAGCATATTAGTTTAATTTATGCTTGCAGCACATCTTCGCTTGAAATAAGAGCTAATTGATTCGTTCAATTTTATTAAATAAATTATTTTTATATTCATCAATTCCAACGTTGAGATCTTTGGTAGTATAGTTTTTTTCCACGATCTTAACGAAAGACAGCATCCAGGCATTAGTATTCTAATTTATTTTTAGCCAGAAACAAATTTTTATTTACATTTTACAAATTTCTAAATGTTTAATGTTTACATTTTTAGTTTAAAGTTACGCTACATACACCCCCTTATCAGTAATATTGTTTTCTGGCATTATATTGTTATTTTATGTGTTTACATTTGTGAAATAAGAAGAGCCTGTTAAAAGAGTTTAAAAAAGCAGTATAACAATGATTGTGAGTTGAGTTGCTAAATGCTCGATTAATTCAGACCATGGTGCCAGAAGTTTGCGTTTGTTAGCTGAAAAGCAATGATATTTTTATTTTGATCATGGGATTGGCCAAGAGATGGTATTGTCGAAGCCCGGGATCAGAGCGAGAGCTGTTCGAAAGAACTATCGAAGAAAAGTGGTGGGAAGTTTGAAGTTACCGAATATTAGTTGGTCAGACGTAGTGTTATCCAGTTTAGATTTATCGATACCAATTTTATTCATTCTTTCTTTATATATCGAGTGTGAAGATTTTTTCTCGCTTGATTATAAAATAGGATGGGTTGCAACAAAAACAATGATAATAAAGTTACGAAAAAAAGAAACGAATCTTAAACGGTCCAGTACATGCTACATCTGCCTGGCAACCAGCGATGCGATGCGTTCCGACCATATTTTTGCATGTATGCGGCTTGTTTTAGGAGTTGCAGTTTGCACGCAGCAAGTGGCATTTTCAAGCTTGTCATGCTTGTGTTATACCCGGGGTTATATTTTTATTATATGAAACACTTAAACTTTGTTTTTATTCTTATTTAAAAATTGAACAATTTTTATTTATTTAATATTTAACCACTTTAGTTTTAGTTTTTATTTTAAAAATTTATTTGTAAATTCTTTTTGTATTAACATTTTTAATTTTGAAAGTTTTTATTTAATTAAAATTTGCACTTTTAACTTTTACTAAAAAATTACTTTTTCTAAAAATGACTAACTTAAAATATTTCTTAAACTCAAAGACTGATTTGAGAACTGATTGAGATCTGATTTCACTAGAACTGTGTATATTTGAATGGTTGTGTTCAACTGAGTTACTTACTTAACCTTATTCTTTTATACTACTTTGTTGAAACTGCATCGACTGTGCGACTTGAATTATGTTATTAAAACTACTGCATTTATTTTCTTAAAAACTAAATGTTATATTCTAAATTTTGCTTTTATTACATTAAAAAAACAACAAAAACAAAATAGGAATAATTTTATTAAATTTAATATTTTGGAAAAAAGGTTTGTCGGACAAAAGAAATTATGCAATATTGTAACTTATTTCTAAGAAACTAAAATAAATTTTTTTGTTGATAAAGGAATGTGAAAAAATATTTAAAGTTTTATTTTGCTTTTAGATGATTTTAATGTTTATTAGCATGAGAAATATTAATGTTATAGTAATTTTTTGTTTGAGAAGGTTTTTTTTTGAAAACATTATGATTCAATATTTTAAAATGATATGTGAATTGAAAAAGAATTGTCGGAAAAAATCAAAAGACTTATTCTTAGTATGAACTAAAATTGTGATAAATGATAATATTTAATAGTTTTATCCTTTATAAAACTATCGGCTAGAGATTAAAAGAAAATTTCAGTTTTGAAAATATGTTTAGAGAAAATTTATTGGTATGTGAAACTAATATTGCGATTTTAGAAAGATTTAGAGTTTGTATTGTAGGAAATAGTGATTGAAAATTTGTAATGAGAAATACGGCACAACACTTGATGACACAAGGCAGACAGTGCCTTGTAGTACCAGATCTTTGGCCTACCGATTTCCTTTTATACCGAAAAACTTATACAAGGTAGACGTTAAACTGATCTGCCATCTCGTTAAAAGATGCCAAACAGTGGCGGTCTGCATTCGATGTGGTGAGGTTCGTCTGTAGAACCTCGATTAAAGCTTCACTGTCTAAAAAATGGTAAGATCCGTATTATATATTACATTATACTTCAAACAGCCTACGCCCTCTTGTCTAGGCACTGAAAAACTCTACAGTAATCAGGCAGATGAAAAGACAGATTTAAATTAGTTCTTTGCACAAAACTTCACAGCCAACTTTTCCATTCTTTTTCGACCCATCTGTATAGAAGTTGGCAACGACTGTATGTTTATCTGATTCACTTTCTCAGTCCTCTCTCGAAGAAAAAAACAGTAGTGAAGCAAGTCTCTGAAGACGGCTTTAGAATGGAATAGTCTGTACCCGAGGGCATATTCCTCCTAAACAGAGCCCAATATTACTGTAACATCATATACCAGTAGACTTCAGTCTAACTGCCGTACAAGCGAAAATCTGTTTTGCTAAAATGTCAATGGGAATGAGATGAGAGTGAAATTTTAGTACTGCAGTGGGTGTGCTATTTAGAGCTCCATTAATGATGCGGAAATCAAAAGTTTCTGATTGAACATTTTGATTAGAGCCGACCACCAAGTTAGTCAGACTATCAAGCTGTAATTGCAGAGGACAACGTGGATTGTAAAGCGCTATCTTTCAGTACCGTTCCTCTCTCTTACCAGACTCTTTCAAGAATGATTAAACTCCGTTGCGAATCGGGCGGTCAAATTTAGATGACTTGAGTTTCAAAGAGAGAATCAATTCCGATTTTTGTGGATTGATACCGATTCCACGGCTATAGGTTCATTTAGAGGAGATGTAAAGAGTACCTTGCATTAAATGCTTGAGAAAACAAGAATAGACCAGACCAGAGTTCTCAGTTCTCACCTACACTGAATCTGACAACCCTCACCCTAAATAGCAGATTAAATTAGCTAACCAGTGACTCCTGCACTCCGTGTAAGCAAAAACTACGCGACTGACGTTGTTAAAGGCTCTCACAATATTACAAAAAATAAGCTTAAAATATCCATTGAATCCAGAGATTTTATAATTGAACGTATAAGAGAATGCAACCCTGGTTCCACTGACTTATTCTTACAGTATTCGTGTTGGGATGCTGACCTTTAAAGTTGAATTGAGCCTCTTAAAAAGCTTTCTATCAATATTACCCACGATTTCAAAAGATAAGAAAACAGACAAATGAGCTAAAGGTCCTTGGGATTGTAATTAGATTGCATGTCGTTTTAATGTAAAGATTACAATTGCTTCGGTCCATTTTCTAGGATTTTGGCATAAGCCAAGGCTGAAAAAAGAAAAAGAAATGTTTTAATTATATAAAAAAAATATCCATCGACTATTATTATATCATCTTAGATTCGTAACTTATTTTTGACAAAAATATAAGTTACCACCTCTGTGTTTAGCACGGCAGTATTTGTTGTTGCATTTTATTGTTGTCTTATTTTTTCAACAATATTATTTGACTTGATTTGACTAAATTTTTAGATTTGATTTTGGTTTCGTTTATTTTAATATTTGGTTTTGGGTTTGGTTTGATGATTTTTGAAATTTGGTTTCGGTTATGGTTTTGGTTTTGATAATTTTTAAAACGTAGTTTTGGTTTTGGTTTCGGTTTTGATCATTTTTAGAATGTAGTTATGGTTTTGGTTTTACTGATTTGGTGTGGTTTTCTGGTTTTGCAATTTTTGGTTTTGCTTTTCAAAAACCGGTTTGCAGCCGTGCTGCAGACCTGAAGATTTTAAAGTTTTTACAGCCCGAAAAATTTTAATGTCTTAGTTATTTTTCCATGCGTCATAACCGCAAGTTATGGTAGCTGCAGCTGCTGTGTAGTAGAAGAAGAAGCCAGTTGATGTATCGTGAGGCTGGAGATGGTTGGTTTGACTTCACCGTTATTCTAAGATTTGTTGGTCACAATAGTTAAATTGTATCTTAATCAATGGTTAATAAATTAATTAATTATCTGTTTAATCCACTACAATGTCACGTTATTGATAAGCTTGGAATTAACTTAAACAGATTCTATCACTTCTTTGGCAGAATTCCAATTTATCTTCACCAAAATTTGTTACAAAACAAAATCTTTTATATTTTTTGGAAAGTATGATCTAGGTAATACCAATTTTTAAGCAGCACGGTAAAACTTATGAAAATTATGTTGACCACACTGACATTTATTTAGTAAGAATTTATCAAAATTCCAATTGGGGTCAAACGGCAACCCTGGCATGGACGTTTGTAATTTGTATTCATCAAAAAAATGGCGTGGTTAAAACAATAATATGAAGCAAGCTACATTTCATTAATCTATGTTTTGTAAACTTTTCTCTTTTTCCACCAGGAGAGGAACTATTTTTTTTTGTTAGATGGAATTACAATGATGGAATATAAAATATGTATAACGCAATGCAGTGCGTAAGTCTCTATCCTACCAAAATGCCAGATATTACGAGTGTCGATGTCGCGAAAGGGAGTATTGGAAGTTCTGATCATTTTTTAATTTCATCAGTTATTAAAACTGATTTATTTAAAACTACAGCTCCCGAGCCCCGTAAAATATTTCACTGCTCAAAAATGGATAAGAGTGGTCTTCAAAATTTTTCCATGGTTTCCTTTTCGTCCGTCATTGTTTTTACACTGACAATGTAAATGTTTCTGCTCAAAACTTTACAGGAACCATCCAATTTGCTATCAATAAATTTGTCCCTTTCTCCATAGTAAAACCCAAACAAAAATACTTGTATTCGAAAGCTGTCAAAACGGCGCTTAGAAACAAACGTAGATCATTTAATATTTGGATTCATAACAAAACTCCCGCTAATCGATCCCAATATCTAAAGGCCAACAAAATATCTAACCAGATTATCTCAAATGAAAAGTCTGAAATTGACAGAGCGAAAGTCTCAAAACTTAAGTCTATGTCTGTTTCTGACAAGAGTTTCTACAGTGCCATTAATTCTTTAAATTCTAGTACAAAATTTTCTATTCCCCCTATTATTAATGGTGATTTAATCGTCAATGATCCCGCAAGAAAAGCTAACTTGTTCGCTGAACGCTTTGCTCCACTGTTTTGGAAACTCCTAAAGAAATGCCCCAAATCCAGTCTTCAGGAGTTAATATGAATGAACTTCACTTCAAACCCAAAATAGTCGCTAAACTTTTAAAGGGGTTAAACATCAACAAAGCCTCAGGAATGGACAATATTCCGCCAATTATTTTAAAAACCTTTTCCAAAGAACTTGCTCCAACTTTGACTAAAATATTCTACCAATCCTGCAAATCTGGAATATTTTCCTCGTGCTAGAAGTTGGCAAATGTCCAGCCCGAGCCCAAAAAGGGACACAAATCCGATATCTCAAATTATAGGCCAATAGCTTTACTATCGGTCCTATCCAAAGTCTACGAGCATTATATTAATACACATATTTCAAAATTTCTGGAAGTAAATCATTTAATAGCCGACAGCCAATACGGTTTTCAAAACAAAAGATCAACCACCGATCTATTAAACTATGTAGCACATTGTTGGAACAGCATACTTGATAAAGGTGGTGAAACATACGTTATCGCTTTAGACATCTCCAAGCCATTCGATCGAGTCTGGCATGCCAACTTAATCAACAAGCTCGTTGCGTATGGTTTTCATCCCAATGTTGTGAAGCTGATTCAAAATTTTCTATCCAACCGATACATTTCGGTCTCCTTAGACGGATTTTCTTCTGAGTCTAAACTAATTAACGCTGGTGTACCTCAAGGCTCAGTATTGTGCCCAACCCTATTTTTGATTTATATCAATGAATTGTTGAAAATCACCAGCAACCCAATAAACAGTTTTGCAGATGATAGTACTCGGCACAAGTCGTTCGAGCCCCTTCTTACAAAAGGTAAAACGCACGAACGAATTAATCCCGCCCGAAGAGACCCTGCCATACACGTGAATAAAGACCTAAAACAAGTCGCCGATTGGGTGACCAAAACCTGGTCAATTTCAACTCTACCAAAACACAGCTGTTGATTGTTTCCAGATCAAAGACCAAGTTCACCAAAGATATTTTATTCAGTATGTGTGATGAACCAATAGGTGAATGTAAAAACATTCGTTTATTGGGTGTCACAGTTTCAAATGACCTACTCTGGAACGATCATGTAATGGCGATGGCAAAAAGCACGTCTAAAAACTCGGCCTCCTAAATAGATGCAAAAATTTTTTCACTCCATACATTGGCATACAAATGGAATAGTTTGCCGGAACCCTTAGTCTCAGGTGGCTTCAAGCCGCAGATGTTTAAAAAAAGCGTTCATCAACACCTTAGAACGCCAGTTGTTGTGGGACCTAGGTCTTAAAAGGTATTTATGTGTTGTTGTGACACATATTCTAAACCCTATTACACAACACTTTTTATTAAAAAAAAAAAAAAAGTGAATTTTTGCTAGTTTTATTTGTTGGAATTCGGCATTATCATCACAAAGTATCTCGGAGCAACTAGTAAAGTGCGTTTTGTTATATAGAACTTTTATTAACAATAAATGTAATACCGGTTCTCTCACAAACGAATCATGTTTGGGGAGATCTCGACTTATATATAATTTCAAAAAAATTTACATTAACAAAAAAAATCAAGCTTCGAATTTAGAAAATTAAAATTTAAATAACAGTTAAAATAAAAAAAATACTGAAAGAAAAATAAAACTTACACTATCCGTATTTGCTTATTTTCTTTGGTGCGCTTGATTTATTTTACTGATAACACGACGAACTGTCGCTGTAATTATTCAAATACTAAACTGTTTCAAAGGAATCGGCGAAAATATAGAAAAAATATAGTATCTTCCATTTTTCTGAAAAATGGTGTTGTTCACATCATAGAAAAAAAATATGAGACCACCTCAGGATGCACCAGAATACAATTTAAATCGAACGAGCCATTTTCGAGAAATCGCTGAACATACATAAAAAAACCCAAAATGAAACATCGAACCTTTTTGAAGTCGGTTAAAAATTGATAAGTCCTGATTGACTTGATAATGTTAAGTAATCTATTTTATAATGTCCCATCGAACAGAACGCTCGATGTTTTGTTAGCGAGAATTTTCTATCTTCGTTTCTTTTCAAATATACATTGATCACACCCAATATAGTTACTAGAATTTCCATCACATGATCTCAAATTATAGATACAGTTCCATGAGAAAAAAGGGAAAAATTCATAATCATTTTTCTTCTCTATCAAATCGACATCTCACCTAGCGTTTTTTATATCACATTCCAAAAAAATCAATACACATGCCAACACGAAAAACAAATAAATTGATTTACTAAGTTTTTTTGGATATTTTTGCTTTTGATATAGATTAAAACCTGAAATAGAATAAGTTGTTTTTATGGAGTTGTTTTTTAGATAGTTTTGATTCTAAATTTAGAGCAGGAATCAAAATAGGGCCGACTGTTACGGTTTCTATTAGACGTTTTAAGGGCTCCGTGCAGGAAGTGGTCTACTGATGGTCGGTATCCGGTTTGTGGAGATAACTCGGGACGGTTGGATTAGTTGGTATAATAATTAAGGCAGTTGGTATAATAATTAAGGCAGAGTGTATGAGCTATCTGAATGATCACTAACTGTTGGTGTGTGTTATTGATTATTTATTTAGATTTAATTGTTTTTTTCTCTTTTTTTGTATGTATAAATGGTATTGATATTGATGTTACTGTTATATAGTTTTAATTTTATAATGTTAAGTTTGTTGAATTTCTTTTGTGAAGAAGTTTTATCTTTTTTGTTGATTTTTGCTAAGGCGTGATGTAAGTTTTATATGCCTTTAATTGTAACTTGCTTTTCGATGCAATGCAGTTTATTTAACTGCATCAAACGACCCTGTTGTTGTGCTGTATCGATTAAATAAATGAATAAATAAATAATTTGCGAAGTTGTGAAATCTTAGCGGAATTCTGTATTTCATTACAGTAGCGCCTCCATGAATCACTTTTCTTAGCATTTACATTTATAAGTTTTAAGGACTGCCTTATAGGATATCCGAACTGTGTAGTACACAAATAAGCTGCCTGGCGTACAGCCATAAACTTGTTAAGTTTTGGTAAACCTTATCGTGACTGCCAACTATCGACGACACGTTTTGTTAGATGACGCTACCAACCGATTTTTTGGAAGCGTTGATTATCATCGCGAGTTGGAAATTTAGAGAAGGGGAGATTAAACGGTTCTGTAAGAACCGTAGCATTACTTTTAGAGAGCTTTCTTTTCAACTTAGAATTTAAAAATAAATTTACCTCCTATAATATATGTTTAGCCGCCATTTTCCTTTACAATTTTTTTTGTAAACCATGGTGATGAAACCATGGTGATGGTAAAATGAAAATATTCGTTATACCATGTTTGTAAACTGTTTTTTATTGAATTTTATTATTTGTATAATATTTCATAACCAATCGTATAAAACGGTTCTCGTCTAATGATGATAATCAAAAACGGTTTAATAACCTAAAATTACACATATAATACAAATTTAGATAATTTTTTTAAATTTATTGCCGCTATTTATTAAATACAACATTTATTTAAACTTAAACATTTTAAATTATTCGATTTTATAATTTAGAGCTAACCAATATAAAAGAAATCCTATTTCAACTACTAGGAAAATGAAAATTAAATTGAGGCGAATGAAGAATCTCACTAAATTTTAACGTATTCATATTTTATCAGCCTGTTGCCTGTGCGAAGTGAAATTTATGTGTTGACTGACTATAACCAAAACCGCCGTTCCACCATTTTTATAAATTAAAACCGAAATTTAGTTTAATATAATATGAAAAACTTTTTTATATATATATAATAATAATTATAATAGGACTAGGTGACATAAAACAATCCTAGAGCAACCAAAAAAACTAATTTAATCAAAAGAAGTTTCTTAAACTTTAATTTTTTTTTTTAAATGTTTGTCTATCGTCTATTTTGTTTTCTTTACAACAATATCAAACCAATATCCTCTGGTTGCATATTTGGACATTTCCAGTTATACAAATAGTATTGTAAATTACCATCCCCTATTCCAAATTTCAATGGAACTAAAAATTTTTTATTATCCATCACATCCAATGCATTAAAAACATCAAAATTTAAATTTTTACTGGACACTAAGGCATCATTCATTAAATCAATCCATGTTGTTGATGTAGCTACGTTATAAAATGAATACGCTGCCTTCACTTGTTTATGCACTGCATGATGCATTACAGTCGATGGCAATGTGTAGTAACTAACTAAATCTGTGAGTTCTCCTTTTTCATTTTCAACAACAAAACTATCAACAATCCCATTGATCGGCGTGAACCAATGATGAAATTCTTCTTCGGAAAATATTGGAGCTAAATTAAATTTTTTTAAATATTCATTTAATAGTTTATGCGCTTGAGGGACATCATTAGCGGTTAATTTACGAAAACCAGGCGTTTTCGTTTGTTCAGGTAATTTATATAATTTTATTGTTCGTTGCATTGTCATATTACGTGAAAGATGCGAAAATTTTATCTAAAAAATATAACAAAAATTTAACATAAAAAACAACAAAATCAAGAAAACTTACTTCAATTAATTTTTTAGGATTAAGAGATCGGTGCCAATATCTTGCAGTGGAAACCGGTTTCGGTAGTACCACACCGGCGGTATAAACAGCTTGGAAAATTCCAGTTAAATTCACACGTCGTGTTATTTCACGGATTAAAACGGGAGCGACACGTTTCGAACGTAATTTTTTATGAACACATAAGAAATTTATTTCTACAATATTTTGACATTTATCGTAAATCTTTAATGTTCCAGGAATCGCTGAAATAAAACCAACTAAACGTCCTGATTTTATGATACGTACACCAACATGCCAATCTTTTCGCCATCCTGGCGGTTGTAGTGCCCATTTTAGAAATTCCGGTTGATAGTCAAATCTAAACATGGCATCATCATCTTCAACATAATTTTCATTCAACAGTATATATAATTCCTTCAACACTAATGGTTCATCGATATTAATTGTATCCCATTGAAAACCATCTGGAAGGCTATACGGTTCCGACCGGACATCACTAATTTCTTTATCAATTTCAATCGGTTCATTGACTTGTATTTTTTCATCCATTTTCGGTACAGGTTGTGTTGACCAAAATTTGTAGCTCTTATGTACAGCCTCTTCCGGAGTTTTAGCCGGTTTCATATAGAACTTAGAATTTAACTTCAGCTGTTCAACTAAACCTTTAACATTCATCAACACATCATTGTTCGATGGATCAACCGGCTCATTTGCATCCGGTTTCTCGCCATCACCAACCTCCGCATTATCGTTTTTTTCATTAGTCGCACCATCGATCGTTTCATTTTTTATCGTACTATCGCTACCAACAACTGACGAAGATGATTCTCCATGACTTTTTTTATTTTTATTCCTTTTCTTTTTCGAGTTTGAATGAATTACATTTTTATTTTCATCATTATTAGAAGCACTATGTTGATCTGACATTATAAATTATAGATAATTGAATTAGCTATTATATATTAATCTAAAATTAAAATATTTTTATTCTATCACTAAAAACCAAAATACTTAAATAGAACAAAAATGGCGTGGCCATTGCAATTATGTTCGGTTATGACATTTCATAAACAAGATAGTCTATATTATAGTAGGTTTTATTATAAAAATGAAATGATGTAAAAAGAAGAGAAGCATCTTAAGCATCTGTTATTACTATTCTTACTAACTATACTATTAAACAGCTCGTCAGCAATACCGTGTTTATACACTCGGTCTATAGCCAAACCACAAATATTTGCTTTTGTCTGTGTTAGCTCATTTAAAACCATTTTGTGCTGCTGACAATGTGACATTTATCCAAATATCTGGATGAGATTGGTGTGCCATTTCATTTCAAACGCTGGAAAAGAGGCGAATTAAATCAAGATCGTAGCAGAGAACCACCCAAGCGGCGTTCTCATTCATGTTCGATTGATCAATGCTGATGTGTTTTTAGGTTTTTATTCTATTTAAGGGAGGGCGGAAAAATTAGAGAAAACAGTACAACGTAAATATTAGATGATAAAAAAATATCCGTCGTTTGTTTAATTTTCGAATGAAATTTTTCTTTATTGACAGTCAAGTACATATGTGCCTTTATTAAGCATTATCTACCACCGTTTGCATTTTATATTTAGGTGCATGCTGCCATCAGAGCAATGCTTCGGTGGTTTGTCGTCAAAAACCTTGGCCAAGTGATTTTCGGTGGCTCATCTGGTGATAAGTTTTTTCCATCAAGAGATATTTCCAAAGACAGGGATAAATGGTTGTCAGATGGAGCAAGATCCGAGCTACACAGTGGCTTCATCAAAACCCAGTTCAATCATTTTGTTGGAAGGCCATCAAAGATATGTGTAGTCTGGGATTGTCATGATATGGAAACAACACCTTTTCGATTGAGCAAATCCAATACTTAGTAAAAATAATATAAATTGAAGTGATACAGAGATACGTACTATTAATAAAATCACTGAATACAGAGATTAACAGATTAGTCTTAAAATATCGAGAAGGAGGACAGAACCTACAAAAAAGGACTGTCTGTACAAAAGGAGGGCGTTTGGTCACCTTATGTGTTTGTATGTTATTCTCTAGGTAACGACTTTTCAACCAAAAATTCAATTTTTGGGCCATACAATTTTTGATTTGCTAAAAATTTTTTACAGCGAAACAAAGAATGAAAAAAAAAAACATTTCGTAGAAGGAAAAGTCTTGGTACTAGGAATAGTTTTGTAAAACCACAGGTTTCAAATTTGTACAATTTAATGTATCTAAAGAACCACGTTAACGGATTTAAAAAGTTGTTTTTGTTATTTTAATTGGAAAAATGAGTCCTTTTTACACAGTTAATTACATTTTTTGATAATCTATTATAAAAATCATAGGGTTGGGGAGTTGATTCTTCCCTCATAATTTTAGGCAAGGCAGATAAAGTTTACGCGTTTTAAACGGTTAAATATGATAGAAAACGCATGGTTTGCTATCGTTTTTAGCAAGGGCAGATATATAGTTATATTAACGTTTGTTTCTTTGAGCAAGCAATATCGTACCATCATCGCAAGGAATATTCCATAACTAAGATTGAGAGTTAGCTACCGTTGATTGAAGATTTAAACACCTTGGCTAATGACATCGAATTGTTATTCTTTTGGGAATTTTAACAAATATCTGGTGTAACAGGAGGTTGAGAGTTGGTCCGGTTTAAAGGAGCCCACGGCCCACTATGATGAGCAATATCATAAAGTAGATATATCCCTCCAGCACAACAAAATTCTTATAGCACTACACAGCTAGCCGTAAGGATTTCAAAATTCACAATCAATAAAAACTCATAAACTTCATTCAAGAAAAACAAATTTGTAAATTTATTCATTTTTTAGCATAACCATATCATCCGCAATCTCAACATTACCTAATGTTTTCAGCTTTTTCATAAATTTCTTAACAGCTTTAACCGTTACTTCTGTTTGTCCAGAAAATTTCAAATATTTACCTAAAACTTTTTTTTTTAATTTTTCTAATTTAATATTTTGTTTTTTATTTAAAACATTTAATATACTATCATTCCATCCAAACTTTGTCCCTTCAATCAAGAGTTCTTCTTCAACAAGTTTCTTCTTCTTTGTCATCGTTTCATTAGGATCAACGTCTCCATTTTCTTGTTTACGTTTTTTTGATTTTTTAGATTCGGTTTCTGTTTGAACTTCATGAATGTTTCCATTTTGATTTAAATCACTTGAAGGTTTTTCTTCGTTACTATTCTTCTCATTTTGGATTTCTGCTTCCAACAGCTGCCAAATAATTTCATCTTGTCCATGATGTAAACCGAAACTATTTTTAAGAAAGTTTTTGAATTTCACTTGCTTTCTCGGAACGTTGTCATACGTAGCAAGTTTATTCAAAATCCCACGTATATTAGGTTGTAGCGTCGAAGATTTCGATTGAATCACATTTCTCACTAAATCTGTCCAAGCCTGTTGTTTACGCTCACCTTTGTTGTGTCCAGCTCGTGGCAGATAATTTTTATCTGAATATTTTTCCAATTCCGTTATACATTTAATATGTTGAACATATTCCTGATTTTTGAAATCCTTTTGACAATCCATACATGAAACAAATACCGGAGCGTTTCTACATTTCCATTGATAATGTTTTTCAACGGCTTGTTTTTTAATAGATTCACCACAATGATTACATGCAAACACAACCATTTTTTAATTTATTTTTATTTATAAAAATATCTAAAAATTGATATTTGTCGAATATAAATCAATGTGCTTGTTGATAGAAACTTGACAGCAATTTGACACGCGCTTACAAACAAGTTAAAAAAGATATTAGGTGTTCTTCTCATTTAATTAACATGAAACTAGCATTGAAATAAAAAATCTTCTACATTTGTCTTTTAATTAATTAAGCATATTTTTTTTTATTCTCAAAGAAAGAACAATCAATCGAAAATTCTAACATCGTTTCAGAATTAAAAAAAGATAAAATACAGAAATTTGTTAAGGAATATTTTCTAATAATAATATAAACTTATTCCTGTGTAGTTATACAAATATTTAAAAAAAAATGTCAGAAAACAGAGAGGAGATCCTGGCTAACTTTCAGGTAAATTTTATGGAAAAATAATTAAAATAAAAGTTTTCATGTTTTGACGTTTCTATTGTTAAAGGTTATGTTTTGTGATATTTTTGTATGAAACTAATGAATTGACAAAAAATGACTTGTGCAAAATATTTCAATATTTCTTTGTTTTTATAAAAAAATTATATTTGTTTAATTTTTAGAGCATAACAGGAATTGATGATGTCTCAGAAGCAATATTTCGTTTGGAAGAGAGCAATTGGGATTTAACTGTATATATCAATATTAAATTGTCGATATAATTTATGGTTTTTGTATATTGAATTTAATTTTAGGATGCAGTTCAAAAAATTTTACCAGTTGATAATGCAACCCCACCTCAATTAATATCAGATGACAGTATGTTGGCAAGAACACAGTCTGAAAGTTTCATTCCAGAATACAGTTTCCCTTCAAGTTTTATAAACGATGATGTCATAATGACTGCTCCATCATCCCCACTTAAAAATGTGAATAATACAAGAAATTTTACTGGTAACCTTGCAACAGGTAAATAAATTTAACTTAAATTCGATTTTATTCCTTTGACTAAAATATTTATTTTTTATGATAACAAGCAGCTATTGATTTAGATTTGTTAGGTTTTTCGTCTTCCGAATTTTTGGAAGGTAGAATTGTTCAGAAGAACAAAGAATTAAAGTTTATATTTATTTTTTCAATTCTTTTTAAGGGCCATCTACCTCACGTTCTACAACAACCAATATGTCGGGAGTTTGGTCAAAAGGTGGGAATGGAGAAGTAATTGATTTATGTGATGAAAAGAAAATAGAATTTATAATACATTTTAAATCGAATATGTATAAAATCGATGTACCAGAATATTCAACAGTTGGAGAGCTGAAAAATAAAATTCAAGAAAAAACGTTCATTCCAAAGTGCCGTCAATTGTTGGGGGGATGGTCTACTAATGCTTCGACGGTAAATACTTTTCTTTTATTTATTTTAGGCATTTTTTTTGTAATTATGTTTAGGGGTCGAAATGTATTGGGACACTAATTTGAAACTGTAATTGATGATTTTGGTGACTGGTTTTGAAATGAATTTTAGGACATGTTAATGTCGTCATCTCCGTTTAACGACAAAATTCATGACTATTTTTCCAATATTTGTATCAAAAATAGGCGTTCTCTCTTTATTTCTCATACTTTCAGATACTTTCATACTGATGATGCAAGAATTAAGCAATTTTCCAGATACAAAAACAAAGAATCGTAGTATGTATTCCTTCGAACTTCGAACATAATAAGAGCAACTCCTCCAGATTTTTCAAACCATGGCTTGAGAGCATGGTGACTTCTAAAATATTTAATTGTCTGTAACTTTTACATTTTTTTTATGGAAGGGGTTTTCCGGCTGTCTAAACCCAACATCTTCATCAAACAAGCTGCGCATCCGTACGATATTATATAATATTCTTAGGTTCTTGTAATACGAAGATCAAAAGATATGAACTGTATTTTTTGTAGTAAATATTACAAACATTTTTAAATTCATCATATTTCATGAAGCATGTTTTATCATTGCTGATGTTGTTGAATTAAGGGTTGCGTTAAAATGCATCGATGCAATAGGAGTGGAAATAAACAAGTTTTTTAAATCAGTTAATACTAAGTCAGAAGACTAAAAATATTTGTCGAAGAACGAGAATATCAAGTAATTCTGATCATAACAACAATTTGTTGGTTAGATTTGTTTTTGACAAATGAGACAGATACAACACAGACGAACATTGATTAACCCCTTGGATTATCGGACCATTTGTTAATATCAGCAACTGTTGCTGATATTAGATCAATCTAATCTAATATCAGCAACAGTAAAAATCACATCGCTTACTCCAATCAAAGCGAACCCTCACCGCGTTTAGAGTTATAAATTCGCTGATTGTGAGAGAATTTTTGCACATCAACCCTAAGAGTCAGTAATTGATAAAAGATGGAATGCGATTGTTTATTCCAAATCAATTAATTGCTCGCAAAACTGAACCTTGGCATAAGCGCAAAGCATTTCAGGCTTATAACTCGAATAAAACTCCAAAATCCCATTTTAGTGCCCATAAAAAAGCATGAAATTTCTGTAAATTCAAAACAAATTCAATTCAGACAAAGACCTTTATCAAAACCGAAGCAAATAAATTCGCCAAACACCCATCTTGCTCTCGTAATTTCTTTCGGGCAGTTAAATCAGTCCAGTCCAGAATCGCCTCTATTCTAACCTTAGTTTTAAATGACATTCCCGTTAGTAACTCAAAGGAAAATTCTAAAAAGCTTTAATAGACAACTAGCAATTAGTTCTAACGATTATAACCAAAATTGTTTATTTATCCTACACAACTGGAATATTGCCAGAGTCTTGGCAGTTGGCTAGTGTTCAACCCATATCCAAAAAAGGCTAGATTGGCCCTACCTGGCAATACCTTGTAGCACCATCTCGCGTTTAATTAACAACATGCTGAGTAATCGTGTATTCAAAGTTCATCTAAATAATTCCTGTAGTAGGTCTAAAATGCTTAACAATGGTTTGCCACAAGGTTCCGTCCTGGCGCCATTACTTTTTAATCTGTACATTCATGACATTCCTGACAGAACATCAAAGAAATTTGGTTACGCTGATGATTGGATCCTGGCCACTCACAACAAAGACATGGGTGTCTTGGAGGATTTGCTCTCAACTGACCTGGCGATAATGAATGACTATTTTCGAACGTGGAGCTTATTTCCCAATCTCAGTAAAACCAAGAGCTCCTGTTTCCACTTAAACAACAAACTGGCAAAACACGAACTATCAGTGTTATTTAACGACACTGTCATTAAATACAATCAACAGCCAAAGTACCTGGGCATTTCTCTCGATAGAACTCTTTCTTTTAAACTCCACCTAGAGAATACGTCAAAAAAACTTAAAACGAGAAACAATATATTGCACAAACTGGCAGGCTTGACATGGGGTGCTACTCCAGCTACCCTCCGCACAACTGCTCTAAGTCTGGTTTACTCAGTGGCTGAGTATGGCGCACCAGTCTGGTTGAATAGCACACATACTCAAACAGTTGACTGCCAGCTGCATGCCACGATGCGTACTATAAGTGGTACTATCAGATCCACCCCTTTACCTTGGCTCCCTGTGTTAAGCAATATCGCTGCACCTGCACTCAGACGCTCGCATGCTCTCATGCGTGAACATAAAAAGGTAACCAACAACATCACGTTACCCTTGCACGTATATTACGGTGACCACACTCGTTGTCGATTGAAGTCAAAAAAGCATAAAGCACATAAAACTGCCAGCAACCTGCTGGCAACTAATTTTAATATCTTGGATGCCTGGGACACCTCCTGGCATCATTACAACACAACTGGCCTCTCTATTACTAACCCGACTTTTACCCAACCTGGTTTCGATCTGCCACGTCATACCTGGACTACATTAAACCGAATGAGAACGAATCATGGACGTTGTGCTGATTCTTTCTACAAGTGGGGCATTTCAGAGTCCCCTGAGTTTGTTTACTAAATGGGAAGAGCCGAAAGGACTATGTGTTCGATAACTGTACCGGAAGTGTGTCGAAAAAATCGTCAAGTGTGTCAAAACAAGGAAATTTGCATATTTTATGCTTAACGTTTAACGTTAATAGAGAATTATGGTATTATAAGTTTGTTAAAAAAATAATGTCAAGTGTGACAAAATTTGATTTCATTTATTTATTTAGCCAATTTTTTGTAAAAAAAAATGTAGCTGTTTTTATGACGTAAATGTAATTGAAAATGAAATTGGACATGGAAATCTTTTAATGGTTATAGTTTTTGAAATATTTTTGGAATTTTGAAAAAAGTTTGTATTTTTGATTTTGTAATAATTTTTGCAAAATTTTTAGAATTTGGAAAAAGTTTTAATTTTTGATTTTGTTATAATATAATGTTTGCAATATTTTTTGAATTTTGAAAAAAAAAAAAAATAGAATTTTTGAATTTTATATATTTTGAAAAAAGTTTCAATTTTTGATTTTGTAAGAATTTTTGGAATATTTTTTTAATTATGATAAAAAAATGGAATTTTTGAATTTGTGAATTTTATACATATATTTTCAGAATTTTGAGAAAAGTTTCAATTTTTGATTTTGTAGAATTTTGAAAAAAGTTTGAATTTTTGAATTTGTAAGGATTTTTGGAATATTATTAGAATTTAGAAAAAGTTTAAATATTTGATTTTATTACAATTTTTGAAATAATTTTGGGATTTTGAAAAAAGTTTGTGTTTTTGATTTTGTTATAATTTTTGCAATATTTTTAGAATTTTTGAAAAAAGTTTCAATATTTGATTTTGTAATAATTTTTGGAATATTTTTAGAATTTTGAAAAAAGTTTGATTTTATTTAATTTTTACAATATTTTTGGAATTTTGAAAATATGAATTTGTGATTTTGTAATATTTTCTCGAAACACTAAATGGAGAGGTTTTTGAGTAGTTTGCTGATTGTATCATCTTTTCACTGAATTATGTTAATTTATGATCTGTTATAATTTTCCGGCAAAGTATTGATGTTTCGTGTTAGTTTTATAATAAATTTCTAAACAGAGATAAAAAATACATGTACTAACAAAGAGTTATGTTTAAATACATCGCTGCCCAAAACTAAAAACCATGTCCTCATAAAAGTGTTTTGCCGAAAACTATATCACAATCCTTAACCCAGACCGAAGTCTTGATATCTCAGGGCTGCGAGATTTCATTTTTAGCAATTTCAAATATACATTTTTCATTATCATCATACTTTTTTCAAAAATTACGTATTCTAATGCAGCAAAACTTCTGGATCTCATTATTAATACTAAAATACAGCTATCTGTAAAAGGATAATGAAGAATATGGATTTTGTTGGGAATAGCTGAGATTTTAACGCTGATTTTTTTTTAATTCGAGTTGCTCACCGTTTTTGCATCGTAACTCGCTTAGTTTTAATGGACACGAATTAAACTAGTACTTATTTTAAAGTTATTGCTAAGCATTATAATAGTATATTAAGAAACTAGTTTCATAATCGACGATTTTATCGCTCGCAATCTGCTTAGAAAACGACCCGCGCAGCGGGGAATTTTCTAAAGGATAAGTGCGATAAAACGTCTTATGAAACGAGTTTTTTATACTATTTTTTCTATTTTGCATTTTTTGTCTTGAAATTTTAAAAAATGTGTATTTTATTAAAAAATAGTCAATTTGAAATTTTGTTATTATTACTAATTATTTTAATATAATTTAAATATTTAACACTAATTTATTCTTATTAATTTTATTTACATAGTTATTCGTTTTAATGTTCAATGACGTTTGTATGACCAATATGACCAACCTTGAAAGACAAAACTTTGCGTATCGTAATGAAGGGCATTTCGATACGCACTTGGGTATCGAAATGACTTTATTTTAGACGCAAAATAGAAAAAAATATTTTAGAAGTTTTCTCAAAAAACCAATTTCTTTTTCGTTTTATATTTGATTTGTTCATTTCAACTTTTTTGATAGAACTCTAAGTTTTTGAGTTATGTGTGTTTATGAAAAACCGTCAAAAAACATGCTTATTTGAACGAACAATGCAAGTTTTCAATTGCGAATAACTCGAAAAATATCGATCTATGGAAAAAAACAATATTTAATAATATAATATTTTCACTTAAAATGTGTCTCTTTATCTATTTTCCGAGTTATTTTGAGTGAAAAAAATTCCACCCCCGAGAAGGGATGCCATCTACCCTCAGGGTAATAGCGCAAATCATCGCTATGTCACCTTTGATTTTTAAGTCATCCCTTAACTATTCAGCAAATTTCAAGTTAATCGGCCAAAGTTCAAAGAATTCAGACCCGAAAACGTTTAGTTACTGCACTACTATGCCAAGTTTTAGAAAAATCAAAAATGGTCAAGTTCAAATTTCGACTTTTTCACCTGTGTAGATCACGTTTTTCATCTATAACTGTTTCTGTTTATTTTATACAAAAAACAGGGTGGAAAAACTTTTATATTTTTGTGTTGGGATTTTTTATTTTGTAAAGTTACGCAAGACTATGTGAAGTTTCGGTCTCCCATAAGAGAGAAAGAAGTACCCAAAACCATAGAAAAATATATAAACTGATAGATAAAGTGACACATTTTAAGTAAAAAATGTACTATGTATATGGTTTTTCGATAGATCGATATTTGTCAAGCTAGTCGCGATTTTAAACTTTCATTTTTCGTTAAAAAATTAATGTTTTTACGGTTTTTCGCAAATACCTCAAAAACTTAGCATTCTACCATAAAAGTTGTGAACTAAAATGAAGCTTAAAAAAAAACTTTTAAAAAAAAATAGAACCGACTTCAGAAAAAACAAAAGAGGCACAAAAAAGTGAAAAATAACTCAATTGTTGCTTTTAGAAACAAAATTACGTTACATTTTGATTAATTTAATTTAATTATACCTTACTATAGACAAAAAAATTACGCTATTATACAAAGTTACTATATTAAAATAGTTACTTTTTATTATAATTATTATAGTTATTATAGTTGTTATAATAGTTATTATATTTTAAAAGTTATTTGTAGTACAAAACTGTTGGAAATCGGTGCCAAGCCCGAGACATATTAGTCGGTTTTTCGTCAATGTGGCACCGACTTCGAACAGTTTGTACTACAAATAACTTTTAAAATATAATAGTTATTATAACAACTATAATAACTATAATAATTATAATAAAAAGTAACTATTTTAATATAGTAACTTTGTATAATAGCGTAATTTTTTTGTCTATAGTAAGGTATAATTAAATTAAATTAATCAAAATGTAACGTATTTTTGTTTCTAAAAGCAACAATTGAGTTATTTTTCACTTTTTTGTGCCTCTTTTGTTTTTTCTGAAGTCGGTTCTATTTTTTTTTAAAAGTTTTTTTATTTTTTTATTTTTAGTGTAGTCATAAAGCAAATGTCGGCTAGAAAGCGTTTTAAAAGTAATAACTTCAAATGCTGGAAAAACTTTCATCAGTAACAATCTATTAATTATGGTTTTGCGATTTTTTGCACAAACGGCATACATATTTCCCGTGATAGAAAATTATTTACGATAACCTTGACAAGTATAGCAATATAATACTGCCCAAAATATCCAAACAGATTAATATGTTTTGACGAAATCAGCGAAAATGCATAAAAAATTTTGTTTTTTCTAATTTTCTGAATAACGGTATTTTTCACATCAAAGAAACAATTAGGGGACCCTCTGGGAATGAACTCAAATAGAATAAAATTTAAATCATCTAAATCGAACGAGCCGTTTTTGAGAAATCGGTGTACTACATATAAAAAACCCTACAGTGAAACACAGAACCTCCTACTTTTTTGAAGTCGGTTAAAAAGTAACTATTTTAATATAGTATGTTTTTTAATACCGTAATTTTTTTGTCTATAGTAAAGCATAATTAAATTAAATTAATCAAAATGTAACGTATTTTTGTCTATAAAAGCCATAATTGAGTTATTTTTCACTTGTTTGTGCCTCTTTTGTTTTTTCTGAAGTCGGTTCTATTTCTTTTCAAAACGGTTTTTTAATTTTTTATTTTTAGCGAAGTCATAAAGCAAATGTCGGCTAGAAAGCGTTTTAAAAGTAATAACTTCAAATACCGGAAAAAACTTTCATCAGTGACAATCTATTAATTATGGTTTTATGATTTTTTG
This sequence comes from Diogma glabrata, assembly GCA_963693315.1. Lineage (NCBI taxonomy): Eukaryota > Metazoa > Arthropoda > Insecta > Diptera > Cylindrotomidae > Diogma > Diogma glabrata. Next base: position 259,634,065 of record OY856186.1, read on the forward strand.
CACAAACGGCATACACATTACCCGTCATAGAAAATTATTTACGATAACCTCGACAAGTTTAGCAATATAATACTGCCCACAACAAACAAACAGAATAATATGTTTTGACGAAATCAACGAAAATGCATAAAAAATATGGTTTTTTCCAATTTTCTGAATAAAGGTATTTTTCACATCATAAAAAAAATTATGGGACCCTCTGTGAATAAACCCAAATAGAACACGATTTAAATCATCCAAATCGAACGAGCCGTTTTCGAGAAATCGGTGTACATACATAAAAAAAACCCTACAGTGAAACACAGAACCTCCTTCTTTTTGGAAGTCGGTTAAAAATACCAAGAGATTGTTTTTTTATGAGCGTTGTAAGCTCAAAATGAAGAAAGTTGTGGATTAATGAAGAAAATTATTTTTTCTGCAAACGATTGTAAAATTTAACTTTAGTTTTGCTATGGAGAAGGTTAAAGTCTTACTTTTATATATTTCACATTATTAAACAGCGGCAATAAATAACGCCATTTCTTTTCCATTTTTCACGGTGACTGTAAAATTAAAATACATTTTGAATGAAGAATGAGGAATTTGTTCAAAACATCATAATGGCTGGTTTCATTTTATGAGTAAAACTCAATAAATAGAAACTATCTATGCATAACTTGAGACAGAAAAGAAAGAAAATATTTAAGAGAATATTATATTTTATTCGGAGCCGCCCTACGATCGGCCGCTAAACTATATAAACTCAACTTAAAAAGTATATAACGTATATAAAAGTAAATAACAAAAAAGTGATGCATTTTTCGGAAAGAAAACTTATAGAACACTTCTTGAAATACATACTTGGCATTACAAGTACTAGAGCACTGGTTCAAATCGTTTGCATTAACACTAAGCGAGTTACGATGCAAAAACGGTGGGCAACTCGAATTGAAAAAAAATCACCGTTAAAACCTCAAACCAAACTTTAAATTAACCGTTATTCCCTTACAAATAGCTGTATTTTAGTAGTATTCATATGATGCAGAAGTTGGGCCGGATTAGAATACGTATTTTCCGAAAAAAAGAATGATTACAATCCAACATTTATTTTTGAAATTTCTTAAGAGCGTAATTTCTGTTCAAAATAACGCTAAAACCAAAAACACACGTAAAAAAAGATTGCGTGAAAACATTTTTTTTCCGAACATTGAAATTTGGTTTGTTTTCTGTGGGGTAATAAAATAGCGGAGATATAAGTTTGCATCACAGTGCACGAAATACCCCTCCCGATGCTTTCAACCATTAACAAGGTGAAGCCTTAGGGCATGTTGGAATGTATATCAACTTAAAGTCTTTGAAAGTATCTGCGTAAATTGGCTTTTTAATGGACGTTGTAGTTTTAAAATTAATAGAGTAAGAGAAAAGGAGAAGTAGACTCGTCGATAGTAGAAAAAGCCATACAACTGGCAGTTTACAAAAAGTTATTGTAGCAGAGGATGTCGATATCTTGGTTGTTGTTGTTGTTGTTGTAGCGACGTGTTTGGTGCTAATCCTCCAGCTCCATGTCCAGGTTCAGGAACTCTGCTAGTGCCCTTGGGCGGTACCACAAATCTTCCTTCGTCAAGTTTGTGAAATTTGAGGACAATTAAATAGGTGTTCTTCATCGTGTGGCGTGTCCTCACATTCGGGACACTTGTCAATAATTTCAGGTTCAACTCTGCTCATGTAGTTGTTTAGAATGCGTGACCAACCGGATCTTAGTTGAGCTAGGATGGATCTGGTGCTACGGGGCAGTTGGACCTCTTCGGCAGCTACTTTTGGTGGCTTTCCATTCAAAACACGATTTGGAATATAGTTCTTTATTATATTTTCAACCGTTTTGGTGTGGAGTGTTTTTAAGCCAGTTCTATATGTACATTCGTCTATGTTACCAGTAATCTGGCTATCTCTGACATCTTGCAGTCTTCCTTATGTCTCTAGGTGGTTCGATCGTAGTTAAGGTGTCATTGCAAGGATGTTTCTCTTTGTGACAGGCCAATAGATATTGTTTGGTTAGCATTTCATTATGTTCACGGACCGGCAATATGTTACATTCCTCGTGCAAGTGATCTCGGTGAGCCATCAGGTGACATCCGGTTGCGGTTCGCAAGGCATCATTTTGTGTTGTTTGTAACTTATTCCAGTGAGTGTTGGCAACTTGGGGAGTCCATATGGGTGCAGCATAATTTAAAATAGGTCTTCCTATTGCTTTGTATGTTGTTATGATTGTGTTTTTATCTTTGTCCCATGAAATTCCCGCTAGTGCTTTTAATGCGTTATTCCTGTTTTTCAATCTTGAGTTTATTTCTTGTGCATGAGCGTTGAATTTAAGCAGTGGGTCGAATGTTACACCCAACAGTCTCGGATTTTTTACTGTGGGAATAAGTATGTTGTCTATGCAGATGCTTAGTGTTGAATTTACCTCCTTCGTCCACGTGGTGAAAAGTGTAGATGTAGACTTTTCAGTGGAAGGTTTTAGTTTTCTGCTTTTAAACCAATCATTCAGAATATTAAGGTAGGTATTCAGGATATTTGTGAGTTGTTGCAGGTTATTTTCTGTTGCAAGCACTGTGCAGTCGTCTGCATATGACGTGATGGTTATTCCTTCTGGTGGAGTAGGCAAACTGCTTAGGTAGAGATTGAATAATGACGGTGAGAGAACTCCACCTTGAGGAACTCCTTGTCTTAGCACTCTCATTTTGGACTTGCAGCTACGAAACTCAACATATGTTTGGCGACCTCTGTGGTAATTGCACAACCAGCGCTTCATTAAACCTGGCAGATTAGCATTGAAGATGTCATCCAATAGAGCAGCGTGCGACGCTGTGTCGAATGCTTTTGACAGGTCAAGGGCAACTAAAATTGTTCTAGCGCATGGTTGTTTTTGATTCAGACCATCACTGATCTGGTTTTGTATTCTGAGTAGCGCGGTGGTTGAACTGTGTGCTAGCCGGAAGCCATGTTGATGTGGCGCCAAACTGCAGGTTCTTGTCAGCTGAGGGAGCAGAAGTGCTTCGATGAGTTTTGCGACCGATGAAAGAATGGATATTGGTCTGTAAGACTCTCCCTTTTGTTCAGGCTTACCTGGTTTCAAAATGGGGCTGATTCTGGCCGTTTTCCAGATATTTGGTATCTGAAGAGTATTTAAAGATGTATTAAGTGTAGTAGTGAGGAAGTTCAAACTTTTGGGTCCGATGTGTTTGAGCATGATGGCTGAGATGCCGTCGGGTCCTATAGCTTTTGATGGCTTAATTTTCCGTATTGCATTCTCCACCTCTTCTTCGGTAAATATAATATCCTCCAAGTTGTCAGTGTTAAGTTTGCGCATGTGTCTCAACACTGATCTGGTCTCTTTCTCGTGTTTACGCTGCTTTTCTGTAAACTGAATGTTAAATTTGTTTGCGCATTTCCTGTGGTTTTCAATGGGGATATCGTCGAAGGAGAACATGCAATTATTTTGTGGTTGTCGAGGATGAGTTAGGCCCTTAATGACCTTCCAAAGACTTTTACTAGTACCCAGGTTTGATTTATTCACTAACTCTCTCCATTTATTTCTTTTATGGTCCGTGACCAATTTGTTAATTTGCTTGTTCAGGTCCGGAATTCTGGAGTCGGCTGGATCTGCTTTACTGATGTCATCTCTTTGATTCGAAAGCACACACGCTTCATGTGGAAAGATTGGTTTTAGTTTTTGAATTCTACCAGCTGGTATGAGCTCTAGCCTTATTAAAAATTTCTCTGAATTGTTTTTCCCCAGAAAGGGGAAAAAATTGGTAAATGCTTACTGAATTCAATTTCAGTAAAATTTGTAAAGTTTTCCCAGTCAGCTTTGTTTAAATTTATATATGTCTTCTTTTCGGAATTGATTTGATTTATGGAACGGCTTAAGGTGATTATGATCGGCACGTGGTCTGATCCTAATGCAATTTCTGTTCTCCATTCTGCAATTGGCATTAGTGACATACTAGCAAGGGAGATATCTGGAGAAGAGTATGAGTTGTTTGTTACCCTTGTTGGTTGTGGTTCGTTGAGGACTCCAAAATTGGAGCCGTCAATTTGATCAGCAATGTTTTCACCTCGTGAATCAGTGTTTAGGTGCGAGTGCCATAGATTATGATGAGCGTTCACATCGCCGAAAATCAGACAGTCTTTTGTATGAAATAAATGTCCTATGGACGGTTCATAACCTGTATCACAGCTGCTTACTGGTGGAATATAGATATTGACTAGAGTTATCTCCGTGTTGCCGGATTTTATTATAATACCTAGTTGTTCTAAGTGTTTATCAGTTCCCGGTACTGCAGGTAATGTGGTTGTACGGTAGATAACGGTTTTGTGAATGATAAAGGCAAGGCCACCACCTTTGTCCTTTCCTCTATCCAGCCTTATAATTTTGTAATCACAGTAATTATCACTAATCTTAGATCTAACATTTAATTCGGTTTCTTGAAGAACCGTGACTAGAATATTGTTATTGCACATATAATTTATAATATCATCTATCTTATTGGTTAAACCGTTGCAATTAAATTGCATAATTTTGACGTCACTCGGAGTTTCCTGATGCGTGTTCATTCCTATTGTGTTTTGCTGTGAGCTCGTGATGGTATGTTGACTAGATAATTGACAGCATGGCGCTATGTAGTGTGTGGTCCATTGTTTATGTGTGGCCAAACCTGAGCAGTTCTTGAGGTGACACCATTCTTTACAGGTGTTGCACTGGATGGATGTTATGTTTGCCCTTAAAATGCTTTTACATATTGAACAATGCCATGTTTTAGATGGTCCCGGATTTCTTTCAATACCAGCCATAACGAGGAGTACTTGAAGCAGTGAGGCTAGTGACAGCTGCTTCCTAACCCAAAAAATGGAGCGACGGATTTGCACCTTTCGTCTAAATTGTTGTGATGGTCCTTGGTCGGAATTGGGTTCCGAGTACTTCTGGGGCGTAGACCCGTCCATCTTGAGAAGCTCGATATCTTGGTAATTATGATTGCCAGAGCTACAGCTAATGAGGAAATTTATTTCCTAAAAATAGTTAAACAAAATGCTTCATCGATGGCTTATTCGTCAAAAAGTTTAGAGTTGGATTATCCGAACAGTGCAAACATGATACTTTATTTTCATTCTTTCACTGGTGGATCTCAACTGCAGCGTTTTACAATAAAGTTAAAGAAATCATCGATATTTTAGAAAAAACGTTCTGATGTGAGAGATAAGGTTAAGATATTTTACAAAAGTACTTCTAATGTCGAAAATATTTTAGAAACGGGTATTTACTGCACAATAGTTGAACACGGAAACACTAGAGCCATGCAAATTGATATGTTAAGTCGTGTCGTAGACTTATCAGCGTATTTTGAGAAGAAACGCTATGAATCATACATAAAAACTACTACAGGAACAGCGCGGCGAAGTTGTCCTCTTTGGATCCAAAAGTTGGAGACGAAAATGAACACTTTAAAAGGTTTGTTTACAAACCTAAATATGGTTTGGCTACAAAAATATTCGTTCGACTGATGGGTGGGTGGATCAATTATAAAGAATCTTTAGATCCAATCAAAACTTAAGTATGGCTGCACCAGAAATGATGTAATGCCTCCTGTGGTTGTCGAAAACTCGGCTTATATTGTAACTCAACGTGTGAGACATGCTCTCCTGTCGTGAGTTGAAGAAGAAAATGATTGTGGTAGTAGCTCTGATAGTGATAGTGTATACAGTGAAACTTCCATAATTTGAACCACCAAATGCCATCAATTTTTGTTCGATTTAGGGAAATTTCGAAATATAGAAACGATTTATAAAGAAAAACAAAATTTGAATTCGAAATATATATACGATTTATAGAGAAATTCGAATAATAGAAGTTCGATTTATGGAAGTTTTACTGTACTTTCAAAATATGTAAATGTTATTTTCCCATCATAATATTTTTACAATATTGACGTTTACTTTTATTTATTTTCTTAGGCTTAAAGTGTGAATTTGGTGTGAAGGGGTGAAAGTTAAATAATAAAATATGTTTGAGAACATAAAATAAGCTTTATTCTACATAATTAAATAAGGTGGGATATCCTTAAATGCTTAAACCAACATTTTGTCTATTTTTTCACCCCTTAATCATAAGAACGGGTAAGTCGGGGTTCTGTCACTTTTGAAGTTAAGATTAAGATCAGCTTAATTCCCAATCAAAGTAATTCCCTAAGGAATATTTCACAGCTAAGATTATTGTTGAATGTAGATACATTGTTGAATGTAGATAACGATGAATATTGTCCGGCGTTTTGTGAAGAACTAATAGTTTTTTCTTGTTTTGTTTTTTTTTTATACAACAACCACCAAATATCTGTTCAAAATAAAATTTAGCGCAATCTTTTGGAGGTGGAACATAATTCGATTGGCACTTAACCCAACTATTGTAAAATTAGACGTCAAGACAGTTCGACTTGAACTTTGTGAAAGTGACATGTACCTATTTTCCCAGTTCGGAATTTTTTTGATGGCTGGTATAAGAGTTTGGCTCTCTAAATGTAAATGTTCATTTGAATAAAAAAAATTAATTGATTAAAAATTAGTTAACCAGCTTCGAACGATAAATTGGCACGCCATTCGATATTTTATGTCCGTATCCCATTGTAGTCGTATACCGTGGTCTACCATTATGTTCGTGGTCGTTCACTACTTGGGGTAGCAATCATTCCAGACTGACAACCTGCTCGTAGAAGTTACTCGAACCAACCAATCCTGTTATAGTGGATACAATCTATTATGTCAGGACCAAGAAGGGCTCTGATTTCAAAGTTATGTCGGGTTCTGTACTCGCCATCATCTGTCTTAAGTGGTCCAAAAATATAGCGTAGGCTTTTACCCTCAAATATAGCTAAATGCACATAAAAGTGTTCTTAGCTAGGTTAAAAGCATGCGAATGCCTTTTCATAATATTTTTAACTTTAGTATCTCGAAGTCATATAAAAAAACATATTTCTTCTCTTCAAGATCTTCGAAATCAAATTTTAATGGAAAAGGATTATGTTTTGTTAATCTAGAAAAATAGCAAACCTGTGTTTTGCTCGCATTGAATTCAAGACTGTAACCCCAAAACGTGCAAAACGCCAATTCAAATTGTTTTAAAATCAACGTTTATATCGGTGTCCTGAGATAAAAATGAATCAATTGTGTAAAATCTTCTGATTTAAAATTAACTGTCAATACTGGAATGCCGAGAATCGGTATTGTAATTTTGACGCGGTATTGAATGTTGTATTGAGCCAATTTTAATAATTAATATAAAATATTTTATAAGAGCTTAGCTTGGAAATTCATAAATCTTCTAATGTTTTTCAGTTGGATACTTCTAATGATGCCTCTATTTTAAAATCATTGGTACAATCTCCATCAGTAACATTAGTTCTCTCTGACTTAACCGAAGAAGGATTTGAAGACGATTTGTAATTAACTTTGTTTAATTTGGTTTAAATTTTTTTGCATATTTTATATTATTTTTATATTGCAGATGCTCCACTTCAGGCAATAACATATCAGAATATATACTTCAAATAACAATACCCAAACAAGATCAACCATTAGAATTAAAATTTTCAGGTTCTGATACTTTAGCTGATGTTAAACAATCTGTATATATAGTAACTGGAATTGCAAGACGTCATCAAATATGGACAGGGTGGCCACAGGATATGAAACCAGAAACAAAACTTAGTGTAACATATTTACATTTTATTTTAATGTCAAAATGATTAACGTTTTTCTATTTTGTATGCTTAGCAATCTGGAATTGATTTGAGACATAAGCTAACAGTTAACATAGACGAAATTCAAATGTGTAATGAAGCAAATATTCAAGAAATTGATTCGGATAGTGAAGAGTTTGAAGATGCCAATGATAATAATGATGATGAGTTTACATTTGAACAGCCAAAACCAAACCGTTGTACTTTAAGTAAGTTTAATGTCGACACATTCTAATACCTATATGAATAGGTATTGTTTTTTATATGCTCGTTTTTTTGTAGTTCCAGATCAAGTCGATACCGAGAGGTTAGGCTCAGAATCATTTGTTCACAACTATATGCAACGGTGAGTATTTAACATAGAATTTGGTACTTTTATGATGTTATAGGTAAAATTCTTTGAACCACACATTCGCATTTTACATTTTTTGTATGAAATTTTGAGACAGGGTAACCCAATGTGTCGATTCGCTAATCATATATATTAAAATCGGTAGTTTTTGGGTTCAGAGGTTTTTGAAAGGGAAACGTTAATAATGAGTAAAACTTGTCGTACTCATTTTACTCCGTAACTCCGATTTTAAACTAAAAATCTTCTTGACTAGAAACAATTCCTAAAATTATAATAAATTTCAGATATACCGATAAAGCACATCCCAACTTTTTTGTTGGTATATTAGAAGAAGCGTACAAAGAAGCATGTTTGAAACCAGCAAAAGAAGTAACATACATACATTTAAAAACTTTTTTGAATATCGATAATTATAAAATTGTTTTTTTTGTCATTTTAGAGAAAATTATTAGCAATTTACTTACATCACGACGAAAGTGTATTAACAAACGTATTTTGTAGTGAACTTTTAGGTTATGAAGCTATTTTAGAAACCTTATCGCATAATTTTGTACTCTATGGTTGGGATTTAACATATGAAAGCAATAAAAATTTATTACTATCATCAATAACAGCATGTGTTGGACCAACGGTTGCAATGAATATAAGAAATATTCCGGTAAATAAACTACCCGCTATAATTCTAATCGCTAAAATTAGAAGTACATGTGAAATTTTATCTGTCATTGACGGTAACGTTAGTATGGATGAATTATTAACACAATTATTATTCGCTGTTGATTCGTTCAGCGAACAACAAAAAACAGAAATACGTGATGAAAATGAAAGAGCGGTTAGAGAGCAAATTAAACAAGAACAAGATTTAGCGTTTCGCGAAAGCTTAGAAGCCGATCGGGCTAAAGAAGAAGCGAAACGGCAAAAAGAGGTAATGATGACAAATGAAAGGAAACGTATTGAATCAGAAAAAGCTGAACTGGATGCAAGATTTGAAGCAATAAGATCAGCAGCTGAAATGACATTACCACCAGAACCATCTGAAGCTGCGGGCGAGGAACTAACGAAAATTAGAATAACAAAACCAGATGGCGATTTTATTGAAAGAAAATTCACTGTCGATACAAAATTAGTTATTTTATTAAATTTTATTGTATCAGAAGGTTTTTTGCTCGATGAATATAAAGTTATTCTATTTCCCCGAACAGATGTAAGTATAAAATTGTTTATGTATTTATAAATTTTATATTCTCAAATACATACTAAACAAAATTGTATTAAACCTTTACATTAGAGCGGATATTATTCTATCTGAACGACAAATCTTTTTCATGAATCATAGTCCTTAGTATTCGCATTATTCTTTAATTTGAATGATTTCAACATAAAAGATTTCTTTAGATGTTTAATATTTCCGAGGAAATTGAACTGTTTTAAAAGAAACGGAAATTTGATTTCTTTTTCTGAAAATATTTTACAGACCTGTAATAAAATTTTAGTTAAACGAAAAGACAAAAGTTCGTATAAGAGGAATGCTGAGTTCCCGAAAGAAATTATCAATTTCCAAAATTATCACCCAAAGTGCTATCGAATTTTTATTGATTGAAAGCTAAGTAAATGATATTCAACTTATTTGGGTCTAAAAAGTTTTTTTTCAAAACTGCCTTTTTCTGAAAAATAGTTTTTTATTAGATCACTTTTTCAACTGTTATAATGTGGTCTGCAATCTATGCGAGTAAAAGATGGAAGGCCTGAGTGGGCACTGGTTCTGCCCTGTGGTCATTCTTTCCATCAATTGTGTTTCTTAAAAGCAACCTCGCAGTTAAAGGCATGTCAAACATGTCGATACACACTCTCACCGGTGTTCTGGTCGAAGCAACCGCGGCTCCTACTCCTCAGTCTCAAGGGGTTGTGAGGAAAGGATCTAGTCGTGCAAGATCGACTGCTCAATCAATAATTGATTTATCGAATTGGGTTCTGAATTCTTTCCCCGATACAGCTGATACCTTTTCTCGTCACCTTCACCTTTTATTCGTCGATAGCACTTCCGAGTGGTTTTGGCGATATCATCGACGGACCCAAAAGCTTCATTGACCGGATGTTTCTCAAGCTTTACGAGAGGAGTTCAAAATCGTCGTTCTGACGATAAGATCCTAGAACTTATGAGATCTCGTAAAAAACGAGCTGGTGAAACATTTGACGACTTTCGACAAGCAATACTTTGTTTAACCGATAGATTGAACACACAGCTCAGTAACCGAGACCTATTGTCTCTGTTGAAGAATAACCTAAACGGTGACATTCGCAAGGAATTGATGTTGGTACAAGTGCACAGCATCGAACACTTGCGAGAGCTCTGTCGTAATCGAGAGAAGTTACTTGCAAACGTTAACTCTCGGTACAGAAGTTTTTCTTTTAGGCCTGCACGTCAAATTTCTGAATTACTCTTTGATGACAATGATTCTCAAGAAGAACCCGAAGTGTGCGCACTTAGCCATCCATCCATTGCAAAACCTTTTACAAAACCACCTAACTGCTGGAACTGTAAACGAGAAAGTCACATACACCAAAACTACACTGCAATACAGCGAGTTTGCTGTTTCGGGTGTGGAAAAGACGACACCTATCTTCCCAACTGCCATCGTTGTCAGGAAAACCGTCAAGGGAGCAGGGTACCAAACCCTCTTCCTCGCTCCCAGTGCTCTTAGAACAGGTCCCCGATTCAGAAAAACCCCTCTTCAAATTACAGACGCCAATACTACTGCTTCAGTTCTAGAAACCAACGTTCAATTAACTCTCCCAACTGAAGATACATCTACCATACTCTCCATCCCGACTGTAATAGATGATGCTTCTCCTGTGGAATCAACCGCGCTTAAAACTTCGACAACCACAACGGAAAATATACAATCAATAACCATTCTAAAACAAGATCTGAGTAGCGTGATAACCACCTGTTCTTCCATTTAAGTCACATAAGTGACTTCTTTTGGAGGAGTGAGGATTTATATTTGGGTATTGTTTTTATTAAAACGTTCAAACTATTAGATCAAGTCCTTTTTGCATCTTCTTCGGATTCTATCGAATCAATTGCGACAGCTCTTACTTGCGACGACGAAAAACAGTTGAACGATGCGATACAGCTTCTGCCGTCGTTTTCTAAAATGGGTTTAGGTCAAACACATGTGCTTTAACACATCATTGATGTTGACCACGCTATCTCCATCAAACTAAGACGCTATCCCATATCACCAGCAATAGAGAAAATGATGGGAGATGAGCTGGATCGTTTGCGAGGCTGGGTGTCATCGAAGAAAATTCCAGCCCTTGGAGCTAGTCAGTGCTCAAAGTACGTAAACCTAGTAAAGTTGGACTCCCGTAAAATTAATACGGTCAACAAGAAAGATGCTTTCCCCCTTCCCGAAATAGATAAAATTTTAAGTCGCTTACCTCAAGCCAACTTCATCTGCAGCTTGGATTTGAAAGATGGCTTCTGGCAGAGTTCTCTAGAAAAATCGTCTTGAGAGAAAATTGCGTTCACCGTAGTTGGTCGACCATTGTACCAGTGCGTAAGAATGCCCTTTGGACTGTGCAATGCACCTAAGCCCATTACAAAATTAATGGATCAAGGGATCCCTTCCTGATGCATCGATGTATTGAAAGAAGTAGCCAATTGCCTAAGAAATGCAAACTTGACGATCAATGTTGAGAAGAGTAATTTCTTAACCACGGAAGTTAAATATTTGCGCTACATTGTAGGTAGAGGTGTATTAAAAATCGATGAAGATAAAATCGCCGCGATTGTTGAGTTTCCCGTGCCAACCACTGTGAAACAGGTTAGAAGATTTTTAGGCATGGCCTGTTACTACCGTCGTTTTATTACTGCGTTCGGTTCATTAACTGCACGAATATCGGACTTGTTAAAAAATCTACTAACAAATTAGTGTGGACCACCGAAGCTGATGTGGCCTTTAATTCGTTAAAGACCATTGACTTCAGCACCAGTTCTGGTGAATCCAAACTTATCCGGGCTGTTTATTCTCCAATGTGACGCGAGTAATGATGGTGTGGGCGGTGTACTGGTACAGTTGGACAAAGAGGGTGTTAGGCATCCTATAGCCCAGTGGCGAAGCGTCGGTATAGACACACTAGACAGTGTCTACCCAAACAAAATATAAATATGAAACTTTGTTTTTATATTGTTCGCATATTGGCGACTTAATACTATTTTGTCAAATGTTTAAAGAAAATCATTAAGTTTTAATATAATAATTAGAACAAAAACCATTCAGCTATGTTTCTGAAACTTTAATACAAACGTTTCCCAGTTTCCTACAAACAAACAATAGTAGATTTTTATACAAGTGGTGAAAACGTTTTTGCGTGACTGAACGGTTGGAATAAGTTCAGGAACGCAACAACGTTTTTACCACGCGTAGAAAACGCTATTTTTTCTACGCTTGTAAATATAAATGATAATATTTACAAATTCATCTACTAAAAACCAAGGTTGGCAAATATCATGATATTTATATAAATATCATGATATTTGCCAACCTTGCTAAAAACTAAACGACATTTATAGATAGCATTTTTACCAGTGTAAAATAATGTAATTATTGTGTTCGCCTACAGATGGAATAATAACAGGCGAACACAATAATAACATTATTTTACACTGGTAAAAATGCTATATATAAATACAATCTTGTTTATTTGTTACACAGTCAAATTTAGATATGCCGTTTTGTAAATAGTAGATGAATTTGACAATATGAATAATGAAAATAGTTCATATATTTTCTCTAAAAACTTTTACAAATATTACAGAGATCTTTAAAAACAAATAAAAATAAATTTTTTAATAAAATTATAATAAATTTTTTTTTATTTTTTTTTGGCGGAAAGACCTCAGAGAATATATTTTATATCTGACAGTTAATTATCGGAGGAAAAAATTATACGATATATCTGATACACATTTTATTTTATCGCTCCGATTTCGCCGATATAGAAAAAAAAACACACTCATTATTAGTTTAATTAATTAATTACACACAATTGATATAATGATTAGTTTCGATTCGATTCGAACAAAATATTCAATCCCTTCAAAATACTGCGATATTGACAGAAATAAACACAGCAACCGAAACAACAACAGAAACAGTAAATCAAATTCAATCTCAAATATTCAATCCTTTAAATAACCACCATCTGTAGGCGACCACCGAAACTTATTTACTTTCAGTCCTAGTGACTGAAAACATTATCAATCACTACTTAGAAAAAGTTTCCCTTTCACATAGGTTTTACTATATTGTAATAAACTTCGTCCAGAATGGGTTAATTTAATCATAAATAACCAATACGTTCTGCCTAAATGTTTACTATGGCAACGATGAATTAAAAGTTAACTCCCTTTAACAAATACAAGTTGCATAAATTAATGTAAATCAAATGTTTACATTAATGAATTTAAAAGAGGAGTGGCCTATTGATTTCTAGAAACTACAGTGAGTACCAGAAGATTCGGCTTATTTGTTTTTGAATATAAATAAGCGAACAAAATATCAGATAGTCAGTTTTAATTTTGCAATTAAAAGTGTTTTATAAATATTCGCAAGTATAAGGAATAATCGGTGGTACTTGAGCCTGGGTACTAATAGTGAAAGAATTTGAACTTAGTGGAATAGTAAATACAGATTTTACGATTCCGAATATTATTGATTCAAATTGTGGAAAAGCGGTGAAGTTCATCGTACATAAATTGGAGACCCTGGAATTTATTGTAATTAAATTCGGAAGTTGCTGTAACTGGTTGATAAATAAAGTTTGAGATTTTGTTAACTAAAGATCTGTCTTTTTACAGTCGTATTTGCTCAATAATCGAAAAGAACCAACGAAGAGTCGTTACAATATTTTAAAATGACATTTTCGTAGCTTGAAGTAGAAAAAAATCTTTTTTCAATTCACTAGTGAAAAAGAATAACAAATTATAGTTGCTATGATTTTTCATATAATTTTACAAAGAATTTTAAACAACGTAACCATGAAAAAATAGAATTTGAATTTGGAATGTTTTGTTGTCGATTTCTAATTTTATAATTTAGAGTAAATATCGATTTTATGTATTATATCATAGAAAAAAATTGCATTTACTACACGAGATAAAAACGTTTTTCGTTCGTAAACATGTCTCATTCGACGCTATCGCGTCTCGTGAACAAATGTTTACTCACAAACAAACAATGTTTTCATCTCTTGTTGAATAATTGAATAATTGAAACATTGAATAATTTGACCACATTGTTGAAGACTTTTTTGTCTGCGATAGTTCACCAAAATATAGCAAAAACACATCTTCAGAATAAAAATTTCCTGTTTTTTTGTTCTTACACCAATTGATAAATAATAGGTAAGCTTTTTCATACCGGACTTTAGATTTTTCAGGCAACAGATCTAAAGTTAAATTGTTGGCTGCTTCTTTTATATGAGGTGAAGTGCTAATTATATCACTTTCATCACTACTGCTCATTTTAAATTATTTTTATTTAAAAGTAGATATAAACTCTGTATAAATTTTAAATTTATTAATTTAAAATTTTAACTTGACGTCCGATACGTTTTTTAAACAACAAATAAATGCCTCCTTTGCAACTTTGATCGCATTTGTTGGCAGTCGTTAAAAAAATAGTATGTATACTTTGAGCAGAAAGTAACATTGCTGCTCTTACATGATTGCTGGTTTCGGCTACGCCTCAATCAGCAATTTTCATGCACGAGCAGCAATGTAGTACTTTCTGCTCTTAATATAAATTCTACTATTCTCACAGTAGACTTTTCAAATTATGACTACAGTAATAAGCAATAGCAACAACAACAAATTTTCAATTTTTGTTCTTTCTTGGATAGACAGGTTTGTTTATGTCTATTTCTGTTTATATATTTTGTTTCGTCATATTATTTCGATTTTTTTAAGGAAAAACAATTAAGTAATATCAAAACATAGGAGATTGTTGTTGATTTTTGAATTGACATAAATACTAAAATGCTTTTTAAAACTTTTATCGATCTCCTAAACGAATGGAAGTTCTTAGAGAAAGACGATTTTCACTCCCTTGCTCAAGTGAGAGTATATGTAATTACTACATCCAAAAAACACAAACAGTATAAAATTATATGCAATTTTAAATTGATAAATGTCTTAAAATATTTAGTTAAAAGTCCTATATTCGTCCCTGTATGGAGTACTGCTGTCAAGTTTGGGGTGCTGCCTCTGTTTCCATCTTGGCCCTCTTGGACTCTGTTCAAAAGCGAGCTATACGAATTGTAGGTGATCGAACTTTGACATCACAACTTGATTCCCTACAACATCGTCGCACTGTTGCTGACCTCGTTGTTTTTTACAAATATCGTCATCAGCAGTGCTCAGATGAAATCAGCGGCATCATGCCTCAAACTTATTCTTACCCCCGTTCCACTCGGCAATCGGCTGCCGCAACCAGTGAAACGGTAAAGATCCCGCGCTGTCATACTGGCAGATCGCAGAGAGACTTCTTTGTCCGAACTGCGTACAAATGGAATAGTTTGCCGGAACACTTAGTCTCAGGTGGCTTCAACCCACAGATGTTTAAAAAAAGCGTTAATCTACACCTCAGAACGCCAGTTGTTGTGGGACCCAGGTCTAGACCTAGGTCTTAAAAGGTATTTATGTGTTGTTGTGACACATATTCTAAACCCTATTACACAACACATTTTATTAAAAAAAAAAAAAAAAAAAAATAATTATTTTAATTATTTGTTTAAGGTGGGAAAAAAATTTATAATCGAATAAATATTTTTTTAGAACATCCCTCAAGCCAGTGGCGTTGTTAGTTGTTCTCGGCCTGCGGTTGTGGGCTTTTACCAATTTAGTTGCATTTAAAATTTTCGGGAAAAATAGTTTCGAATTATCACCGCCCTTGGGAAATTGCCACTGACATTTTTTTTGCTAAAAATCGATCATTTTGGACGATAATGAGTAGTATAGTAACGTTGAATGTCGAGAAATCTTGATGGCCGACATCTGTATGTGAGACCAAAAACTTGATTATTGTAGTATAAGTATGTCAATGAAATGCCGTTAAGTGTGTCAAAAGAATGATTTTCATATACATATTTTATTCCCAATTTTTTTGAGAAACATATTATGGGAAACATTTTTGACTAGAAAGATATAAAACATAGAAGTAATTATTTGGATGACATGAAATGTTATTGAACATGAAATTGGACATAGAATATGATTCTTTCCAGTTTCAACTCCTCCCAACTTATAGGAACAGTTGGCAAATATCAAGTTGTTGCAGATTAAATGACTTTTTAACATAAATTGTAATTATTAGGGATATGTTTCTTGAGTAATTTTTTGTGTGGTTCCAGATTCCACGAATTCTGAATAACAGGAACCAGAACAGGAAAATAAATTTGAATTTTTAATTATGCTACAATTTTTGCAATATTTTTGGAATTTTGAAATTTCAATCTTTGATTTTGAATTAATTTTTGGAATATTTTTAGAATTTTGAAAAAGGTCAATCTTTGATTTGGTTATAATTTTTGTAATTTTGTAATAGTTTTTGGAATATTTTTAAAATTGTGAAAAAAGGTTAAATTTTTGATTTTATTATAATTTTTGGAATTTTGAAAAAAGTTTGTATTTTTGATTTTGTTATAAATTTGCAATATTTTAAGAATTGTAGGAAAAGTGTGAATTTTTGATTTTGTTAAATGTCTTGCATTATTTTTGCAATTTCGAAAATAGTTTCAATTTTTGTTTTTTAATAATTTTTAGAATATTTTTGGAATTTTGTAAAAGTTTAAATTTTGGATTTTATTTCAATTTTTGGAATATTTTTAGAATTTTGAAAAAGTTGTACTTGTACTTATACTTGAATTTTTACAAAGAATTTTTTGTTTAATATCCATCGCTGCCCAAAACTAAAAGCAATGTGTTTGCTAATTTCTTACAATATCCTACAACTTTAACCAAAGAATGATAAAAAATGAGCTTTCAATAATATCCATACTGTGATAAAATCAAGTATTAAAGTCCGGTATTTTTTATAAAACTATAGATCTGAAAATGGGTTAAACAATGTTAATAGCGAGGTCGTTAAATTATTAACTCTTTTTTTTACAATTTCAATGACCACAATTTCCTGTGAGAGATTTAACATTTTAACAGTACTTTGAAACGTATTAAAAATTAGCTAAAAAATTCTATGAAAAGTACAAGACTGGAGGCTTGGTCACTATTATCGATTAAGAAAGACTTTCTACAAAAATTAACTACTGAGCCGTTTTTTAAAGAAAAGGTTATTGATAATTTTGCAGCTATAAAAATCATAGAGAGGAAGTGAACTACATTAGTTTTCATCAATATAATAGTTGTTAGTTTTTGCTTATGGTGAATTAAGAAAAATATTTAAAAATATAAATAATAAAACCTACTTTTCAATTCAAAATTTTATAATCCAATCAAAGTAATACGATTTGTTTGAAAAAAAATGACAAATATTTTGGTCAAAGAACTCTTGTTCAAAATATTTTTATTTCAAAATTTGTTTAGATTAAACAATTTTTTTTAAATATTTTGCTTGCGGCAATTTAAAAATAGACAATAGTGTATAATGCACGCACGTTAGCCATGTTGGACTTAATGTGGGTGCAAATCTCGCCTGGCGCCTCGATTCGCAAACTCCACATACGTCCTTTCATCCTTTCATAATGTACTATAATTGGTTTCTACTGACATATTAATAAAACTTTTGAATATGTCGACCCTAGCTTCAGAAGCACGCTTCGCCACTGCTATAGCCTATATGTTCAAGTAACTGAAACTCAGCTCAACGAAATTGCTCCGTCAGCGAAAAGGAATGCCTTGCTGCTATCCCAGATATTAATAAGTACCGCGCATACATCAAGGGTCACCTTTTTAAGATCATTACTGATCATGCTTCTCTAAAGTGGTTAATGCAGCAGAAAGATCTGTCTGGTCGTCTGGCACGATGCAGCTTGAAGCTGAAAGGATTCACCTTTGAGATTGAGATGCTCTTTCAAGAATGTTCTTCATCGGTGCGGCTACCGAGGGAAAATTGATAATTTTAATCTTGATATAAAATCCCCTGCTTTTAACAGTGACAATCATCTTAAATCAGTAAAGATAGGCACTAGGATGGCTCTTAGGCTACTCTAGAATTTTTTTTTCATTGTACAGTTTGCGGAGACCCCCCCCCATTTCATGTCAATACCCATAAAAATATTATTTGCAAAATTTGAAATCAATCGTTCATTTCCAAGGCGTTCCCCGACCACTTAAAGTCGAGAGGTTTTGTTCTGGCCCTTAAATTAAATTTTTTGTTCGACACTCTCCCATTTCGTATCAATACCCATAAAAATATTATTTGCAAAATTCGAAATCAATCGTTTAATTCTAAGGCGTGCCGGTGGCCAGAATAAAACCTCATAACTGTAAGTGGCCGGGGCACGCCTTAGAATTAAACAATTGATTTCAAATTTTTCAAATAATATTTTTATTAGTATTGACACGAAATGGGAGGGTGCCGTACAAAAAATTTAAATTTTTTTTGAGGGCCACCCAAATAGTCACTGACTACAATGGTTCTCTTCCCGATTTACGCACGTCAGATGGGCTTCATATAAATTTCAATATAAATTTTGAAGCGGTATCAAATGAATTTTAAAATTCGTTTTTCTTACCAGTTTCAAATTCCCCCACAGCCACACCGTTTCGTTTAATGAAATTATTATCTTTTGTTTCGTTAGAGTAAATTTCAAAGTAAACTCAAAACAGCAATAAATTTAACAAAAATGATTTTTGACCAGAATTCTACTGCTGACGTCGTTAAGACTTATATACTGAAAGATATACTGATTTTGTAGATTGAAAAATAACGTTGTTTTGTGGTCGTTCATATTATCTCGTGTTACTTGGGAATTTAACAGTAAATTCATGACATGTTACAATTTTAAAAACTTTAATTTCTTTGCCAAACAATTTGCAATGTCTCTTGTATGTTTCATTTAACAATTAATTTACTTTTGCTTCCTTGATAAGCGTGTGGAAAACTCATTTCGCTTAATAATTAATTTAACAATTTTCTACGCTGTCACCAGTGTTACGGATTTATAACGTATGAATTTACACCGTTTATATTTTCCCTAAAATTATTTCGTTCTTCAAACTTTTGAGACATTGTTGTTTTTACGTTATACTTTTGTCTAAGGTTTTGTATTGTTAAGATGATTATAAAGATTTTTAGAGTGAAGTGGTGCTTAATACAAACTATTTTGGTACGTGAGAATATAAAAACTACCCCTAAATGAAAAATGCTTTCGATTCGTAAAACATATAGAATATTAATTTTCCGCCCTTAATATAATTTCTTTAATTTTTTTCAGCTAACAACTTTAAATAAAAACGAAACATTAAAAAATTTGAAACTCTTTCCATTAGTTAGAGTGAGGCTTGAACAACGATGATTTAATTAAATTAAACATTACAAATATATTTTAATAATAATAATAATAATGATAATATATATATTATGTATTTTTTATTTTATTTTTAAATTTCTTCTTAAATATTTTTAAGATTGAATAATACAAACAAATTCAGAAATACAAAAACGGATTTTCAATTTTGTAAGTAAACAATTATTTTTAAAATGAATTTCTAAATTAAAGTTGTGAACATAATAAATTATTCACTTGCTATTTAATTATAACATTAGAGTAAAAAAAATCAAACAACAACAAAACTAATGTACTTTATAATTATGATGAAATTATAAAATAAATAAGATGAAATTGAATTTTTAAAATGTTTAACATACGTGTGAATTGTTACCATATATTCTCGTTTACGGCCGAAACGAGCTAAATATTCAAACAAAATTAATTATATAAACGCAACAAAACCTTTAATATGCAAATACACTTTAAAAAATGTCAAAGTTACCTTCTTACTTCACACGTACATATAATAGAAATTTTATTCTTGCTTCTTTTTCTGCTGTTTTTTAATGACGTGTTTAAACTTGTAACTGAACTGTTTATTTTGGAGAACAACGTGACCGTGTTCATATGGACTGCTCTGACGTTGCAAATGACAAAAAGTGAAAAATTCATCATTGTTGTTTTTATGGTATGATGGAATGTGCCATCATGGAAGTTTAAGGTTTGTATCCTTGATCGAACTGAGACTGGTATCTTGCAAAGTTTCGAGGAATATGTACAATAATATCGAATAATAATAAAACATTTAATAAAATATATGTAAAATAATGACATTGATTATCCTCAGAATTTCTCGAGTTTATATTTGTGGCATATTCCCGAATCTCAATAATTAAAATTGTATTTAAGGAATTCCGTTTGCAGAACAAGATATATTTCAAATTAGACTGCGATAGTGTAAATAGTTCAAATTGGAATGTGAAATTGTGTTAACTGATAATTGTAAACAAAACGTTCTATCGTGATCACAAAACCGTCTAAATAGAAGTAAAGTGATTTTCTAATTGTGAATAAAGGTCTATGTGTAATTTAATAGAAATATTGTATATTACTTTGGACGATGTGTTTATAATGGAAATTTCTACAATCAGCCGTTGGAGTTTCTGAATCTGTTGAGGGAATATTCTCAATCGGGAATATTATTTGCTGTATTGTTTTCCTGTTGTTGTGCAACCGTACAGGTTTGGCATAATTAATATAACTTTGTGTGATCGAATCCAGAAGGAGATTTGCGAATTACGTTTATCGAATTGATAATATATTTTGCTTCTGTATACCGAGAGGAACGAAATTGGTCGATCTCTGATACCTTTTCATTTTTTACGTTTTAGTAGTAGTAGCTGGGATACTTTGTATTACAAGGTCTGATAGTCCGGCCGACACACTAGTTGGTCGCGCACGATTTTTATCGACTGACCTCTTAACAAGCCAATTTTTAAAAATAAAATTTAAAACGAAAGCGCGCGTCTCGACAACCACCCAGGCTTCTGAAGGAGATGGCCGGTGTGCCACAACTCTCCCCTTTGATCTACGTTAATAGTTAATTCGCTCCAATTCAAGATGTTGAACTCAAAATAACTTGGTTTTACATCCGCTTTTTCTCAAATATTGCTCCATAGGGATTTTGAACGGTATATGTCACTTTTACAGGTATGAACAATGCTTAATTTCTCAATCCATAAAATAACTAATAATCAAAATAACTTTTAAATCATTTCTTTTTTTTTAAACTATCTCGAACTATCAAACTTAAAATCACATTTCAACAAGAATAAGATCCAACTCAACCATCCAATAATACCACTGACCGCTTCAACTCCCTCAAACATAACCAATTATTCCTTTTCTTAGTTAAAACACAAAATCTAGCCATCCAAAAACCATTGTCAGAATTTTTGGTTTTCCCATCAAATTCTTTGGTTCGTATTTTTTTAATTCTTTTATTTCTCACACAATTATGCGAAAATAAATGGTAAATAAAACAATTAAATACGGTCTTCCCGAAAGTATCCGTTGTACTACAAAATAGTTTAAATAAGTGTTATTTTGCACACAAGGAAGTTGAGAAGTGTTTGAGAATGTATAGACATATTTTCGAACAATGCTATAGTATATTACTAGATCCAAAGAAGACGGGAAATTGAAGTACGATTGATACAGAGAATATCTTGACCATTACAGGACAGGACGAAAGGCTGACTACATTTGTCTTGAGAAACATAAAAAAACGAGATTAAATTCGGTCTCGAACTCAAACACTGAGATAAAGACTCAGACACTACCGACTGAACTAGTCGGACTAAACGAAAAAAATTACTAAATGCAAAATAAAACATACATAAGGTCAAACACAAAAAAACATAACGAGCAAAGACTACATAACAAAACGAAAAAGTTGAAGAGGAAACCATTTGCATAGGTGGCAGCAGCTGATTCCTAACAACAACAAATCGAAAGTCAAAAAAACTAATTAAAAAACTACATCACATAATAACTGAAAGAGGTTTTTAAGTTCCTTTCTCTTACATCTCTTCTTTCTTTATTTTAAGTTTTCATTGTTCATAATTGTGGTGGTCTAGCAAACCCCAAACACTTGGATAGTCACTTTTAAGTTGAACTAGCTTTTTTTATCAAACCTCAACGGGGTCGGTAGCTGACCTAGATCGTGACTCTGATCAACCCCATTTTCTCTTTCCAGATGAAACGTTAGACGTATTTTCTCTACTGTAATATGTACGATCTTCTGAAATCGTAATATGTACGATAAATTTATCGTACATATTACATTAATTAACTCGTATTCTAAATGCTAAGTACAGTCAACCCTCCTACAACGCGACAGATACGTTCTAAGAAAATGTCGCGTAATAGGAAATCGCGTTGTGCGAGACATGAACTCTATAGAAAAAAAGGGGTTAGGTTCCAAGTATAAAAAACTAGATTTAAATTAATAAAATGAAACTTCAATGAGTTATATTTAAGATTTTTTTAGAAATGCTTCAATGAAGTTGTAATAAATGAATAAAAATCAACAAAGTAATTCATGTTTTTAAAAATTAAGGCCTAAATAAAAATTCAAATTTATAAAACTTAAAATATAAAAACATATGTTGATGCATATTATTTATGCAAATTCTTCATTCATTCTTCTACAATTCTTGCTGGTGCTATATCCAGAATCTGTACTACTAGAACAAGGAATAGGTTCGTTAGCTCTTGCAATCATTTTCGGCTTGGTCAAAATCAGTTATTAAGGATTGTTTTCTTTTTGTAAGTAATTCTTTATAAATTTCGTCATAGACTGGCAGTTTTCTAAATTTCTTTTAAATTTTTGAGGTCTTTCCTCCAGTGGATCAATCTCTAAAAAAAAGTTGTGCGTGGAGTCCCTCCGCGGGGAAGAAGTGAAACTTCGTAATGTGGAACTAAAAACATATTCCATTCTTTTAAAAGTCATTAATTATTAGTGAACTCATACTGTTCATATTCTTTAAGACAAACTTTATTAACATTGCTTACAATTCACAATTGATCGCATCTTTTAATTATCATTTTCGAGTGGAGAAATTTCCAAATCTATAACGTTTACAATGGGATTATGATAACTAAAGTAAGATACGAAACGGTTGAATTCTATTTTTTCAATATTTCTTGGAAAAACTGCATTTTTTCTCGTTTAAAATATTTTAATTTAAAATGATAAGAAAATGAGTCTTCTATCAGGAGTCTTCTATCAAATAAGTTGAAAATGGGTTTTTTGATAGAAGACTCCTGGTAGAAGACTCCTGATATTGTCAGATATCAGGTTATTGTTTAAATATCATAAAGTTATATGAAAAAAAGAAGCAAGGTTTTTAACGCAACATTTTTTGGAAGTCGCATTAGAAGTTTTACTTCAATAATTGAAGTAACTGAAGTTGAAGTTTTACTTCAACCTTTTTCTAAACCTTTTATAGTAAATTTCTAGGATTTATCTTCATCATTTTATACATTTTCAGAATTACTTTCTTCAATCAGCAGTGTATTACTGACTATTGCAACCAAATCTGCTTCGTTTATTTCATCCTCCGTAATTAACTCTTGTATATCGCCCAATGTTATTTCATCGAACTCATCGCGTTCGATAGCGTGAGCAATATTCAGTATTTTTCCAAAAACATCCTGAGATGGCTCAACACCACTTCTTTGATTTACCATTTCCGGTAATAATACTTTACAACAAGTATTTAACGTGGAATGGCGCATTCCTTTAATTGACGCAGCAACAATTTCAACACAATCCGAAATTAAGAACTGATTTCAAACATCGCTGATTGGTATTATTTGTGGTGTCTATTTTGTCTAAAATTAATTGAAACAACTTACGGATATAAATTGATTTGAAATTCGCTATGATCCCTTGATCCAAAATCATTAAATAAATTAGCATTCATACATGTCCTTTTATTGGCCCACCAATACAGGAACGCTATTTTTGTTACGCCCTTTTAACGCTCGTGGATTCAACGATCGGTTGCTCCATGGTGCTATTGCCTCCGGGTCTAACTTGTACTTCCTTGCACGTGTGTTAACGATTCAGGTGTGCAACGGGTCACGTAAAATAATTAGCAAATGGGCTGGATCAATGATGTGTGATCTGTGATTTTGATGTTCCGTGCCGATGATTAGCTTGGCTGGGAACCCATTCATATAGCTCAGTCGCGAGCGGATCCACCTGCATACTGGGCGACCTCCAGGTACTTTGTGCCTTGGCCAATGAAATTTCTTTTCATTCTAAATTTACTTTAACATGTAAAATACACACATTTTGGTATTTAAAGAAAACAGCCAATGTCAAGTTTTAAACATTCCGAGAAAAGTGATATGTTTTAAAGTAAATTTTTTTAATCGCGTTGTAGGAAAAATAATCGCGTTGTGAGAAAAAATGCCTCAATTTAAGAAGCGCGTTGTAGCGAAAACGCGTTATAGAAGTGTCGCGTTGTAGGAGGGTTTACTGTACTCAAAACACAAGTTAAATAAAAGTAGTACTAGAGTAATGTTTTTCGATAAATGGTGAGTATTTTAATATAGTAAGACTGCGTTCCAATTGATGCTAAATTGTACTAAACGTGCTAAATCAATTTAGTCAACTATTTTATTTGACTAAGGCTGTATTCTAAACCAAAACTTATTTGAAACTTATTTGTGGAGACTTACTTATTTGAATAAGTAACCTAAATAGGTGACTTATTTGAAATTTTTTTTTCATAGAAAAATCTAATTCGATTTGTGTCAAATATTTTTATGCTTGTTTACAAAATGGTTTTAAGCAATAAAATTTCTTTTTCGATCCCTAATAAAATAATGTAGTAATTTAAAATGAAAAAAAAGAAGTTTTGTAAACTCTTTAATTGATCAAATTAAATAAATCGTTCTAATTAAATTTATTTTCGAATTTGCTTTTTGTTGCTGTCAAAATAAGAAAGCTAAATCATTTAGAATAGCTTTTAAATACTTATTTAAAATGGCGGTAAATAAGTAAGTCTACATAAATAAGTTTCAAATAAGTCGTCGTTTAGAATACAGCCTAAATCAATATTTTGTTTCTAAATAATTTGGAAGAAATTCATACGTTAAACAATATCTGACAACTTGATTATATTAATTTGAATTGAAATTCGGTAGTTTTGTAAAACTAAATTTAGATTAAGCAGTTTAGTACAATTTAGCAGCTTATTGGAACCCAGTCTAAGTATTCAAACCAAAGCCAACCAATCAAGAAAGCCAAGAAATAAAAAATCCATCAAATCTGAGAAACTTTAATTGCTTGAAAAACATAAATCGAAAATTTGGTTGTACAGCTGCGCAACAAAAAGAGAAAAAAATAATTTTCAAATCTAAAATCATGTCTTTCGAATTCAACAAATCTAAAAAAAACGAATTTTTATTCAAATAAAATCTAATCAACGTCAAAGAAACAAACCATATTTTCAAAGCTTATCGTTATTTTTATTAAAAATTTTTTTATTAAAAAGAAATTTTCGAAAATATCTCAACCCTATCTCATCATACAAAATATATTTTGTAGAGATATATTAATTACGTTTTATTTCATTCATAAACTAAACAAATCCAGTTATTCTCCAAACACTTGAGATAAAGCAATAAAATTTTTGTTTACTTAAATATTAATTAGTCGGCGGTGGACAATAGACATGCATATGTATATCACGAGCTTATACTACAGATGTGACTTAGGTTATGTTAGATACCAGGTGGGATCAAAAGCAGTGGATGAATTATGGTGTTAGAGTTAGACGTAACGTGCTCAAAATTGTTAAGACTAAATCTATCGTAGATAGACCTTAAGAATATAGATTTATTACTGATGGTCACTCATATATTTATTTAAACATTGAGAAACAATTTTGTTTTCCATAACTTTTTTAGCCTTCAAATAAGAACTGAGCTTTCGTCAGGTGAGCTTTTTTTCGTTACAAAATTATCAATACTGGCTCGAATTTCTGTTGTTTGAAGCTTTTTGTGGATTAGAATCTTCTTCCCTCTTTATAAATACCTTTTTGGTTGTGAGCTTAATTCGAAAAATTTCTATTATTGGAAAAGGGGTTTTTGAAAGTATTTTTGCTCGTAAATTTTGTTTTGTTCTTCTTCTCGATCAGATTAGCCATTCTCCG
Source organism: Diogma glabrata (assembly GCA_963693315.1). Lineage (NCBI taxonomy): Eukaryota > Metazoa > Arthropoda > Insecta > Diptera > Cylindrotomidae > Diogma > Diogma glabrata. The sequence goes on from OY856186.1 coordinate 259,660,431, forward strand.
TCAACTAGCACGAGCATGTTATATTGATATAAATTTATTTTACTCCTTTTTCGAAAATTTGTTTCTCTTTTTTACCATGTTTTTGAGCAATATTTTGGAAAAATAAGTTTGTTTGATTAAAGGCAAAACAAAAAAGGAGCTTTTTATTAAATTTGGTTAGATTTTATCTTAGTTTTGTTTTTTCTTCTTTGTTTACTGCATCCTTATACTAAATATATTTTTATGAATATTTTAATTTTTGAGATATGCATATTAAATATTTATTTTTATGTTTATTGCAATATTACGAATTTTGATAATTACACCTAATTGACGACACGGCGTCAATTTAAGGACCAAGTCATTAAAAAACCAAAATACAGAAGACTAGATTTCATTTGATAAAGGTGTGGAATATATCTTAAGAACTCGTTTCAGACTTCGATCTGAAAAACCAGGCTCTTGAATTAATAATAATAAAAGACGAATATGAAACAATAATATTGTTATTATTTCAATTAAATTGTTTCTTTTGCTTCGATTATATAATTTTATTTATTTTTGATTATGGTTTAACTGATCAGATCATCAGGAGCCAAGCTCCTTTTACCTAGTCGGCCAAGGGGTCGATCTTATATTGATGAGGTGACTTAGTTATATGACTGTGTGGTGATGCTTTGAACATAAATGTTTTTCAATTTAAAAAAAAAAGAGATTGCCTTAACTTTCGTTTTTGTTTCGAAGAAATTGTTCTTTTCAAAATTGAGATTTAAGAAATTTGTCTTCCAGCTAGAGTTTAGACTGTTTTTATAACTAGTCTTTTCTATTTATAATTTTAACTATTCTAAAAAACAAGGTTAGTTCTGAACCTTCGGTCTTCCTCGTCGACAAGACGAATAAATTATTGATAATGTCCAATTCATTACACCTAGTCCAAAAAAATAATGGAGAATGGCGTTCTTGCGGTAATTATCTAGCTATAAATAGGATTACAGTTCCTGATCGATATTCCATTCATCACCTCCAAGATTTTCCACATCAGTCGGAGGGGTTCACAATTTTTCGTCCCTCGATCTTGTTCAGGCATACCATCATATTTCCTAAAACTGAATATTAATATAACAAATATTACCTTTGGTCTTAGGAATGCTGCTCAATCGTTCCAAAGATTGATGCACTCCGTTTTAATCGGCTTCAATTTTTGCTTCGTTTACCATGATGATATACTTCTAGCCTCAACCCAGAAGAGCATCCATCTTATCCACCTTCAAAGGATTTTTCAGAGATTCTATGAAAAAAGTCTCATTATTAATCCAGATAAATGTGTTTTTGCTAAATTTATCGCATGGAGGGATCAGTTTTTATTAATTTGTTAATTTTTTTCTATTTTTTTGATCCGTGGGTGTGACAACCCCGCGTACTCCAGTCCCTGCTATTGGCATATGAGTTAACGTGAAATATCACATACCACTGGCAATAGCAGTGAGATATCACTAGCCAAGGTGATATCTTAGGGGTGCTGGCGGATGAACTGTATTCAGTCAACGGTAGCACTCTCAATCTTAGCTGTGGAATATTCCTTGATGCTGGAACGCTGTAGCTTGCTCGATGAAACGAGCCTTCATATAACTACATATCTGAGCTTTAATCATTGAAAAATATACTGCGTCCCATAATCAGGGATTATGCCATTGGCTGGACTATTGGCAAACCAATTTTAGTTTCCCTATCCTATCACGAAATATTGGCCTATGTCATATTTTATATGTGATAGGATTTATGGTTTAGTTATCCATTACTTAACAAAAAAATATTAAAAAAAAGCAAAAATAAACAGATTTGCGTCCATTAACATTCTTAGAACGCATGTTGTTGTGGGACCTTGGTCTTAAAAGGTTTTTATGTGTTGTTGTGGCACATATTGTAATACCTACTACACATCACATTTTGTTAAAAAAAAAAAAAAAAAATCAAAAATGAAATTCTTAGGTCATGTCACATGTGGTTGAACCCGGGATTTTGCCAGATCGTGAACTTGTTCAAATCATAAAAGACTTTGAACGTCCCACTACGATTAAGCAGTTCTTACGAAACAGCAGATGATCAAATTTTACTTAACGACTTCTTGAAGGAATACAATAAGAACAGTAAAATTCCTGTTTGAATCTTTTCCTAAAATTAACACAAAATTTTTTTTTCTGTTAAATATTTAAAACGTTCAGAATTTGTAAAAATTATTGTATTATTTCACAACCAACTATTATGTACTATAGAGAATTATGTTGAGTGAAAATGAATAATTAATTTAATTTAGGTGATTAAAAAATTCCAACTCAAAACGAGTCATATATTTAAACTCAAAGTTCTATGTTTCGCGATTCTAAGTCAAAAAGGGAGTGACTTCAATCGATTTTCATAGAATAACTATTCAACATTTAAAAGTACATTTTGCTACAAAACGCTGGTTTTTCGTGAGTGAAAACCTGTTCACAAGACGCATTAGCGTCGAGTGGGGCAATTTCACCTGCGTAAAATGTTTTTATCTCGCGTACAGGAATTACAATTTGTTTTATGATAGTAAATATATAAACGATATTTATTAGAAATTATTAAATTAGAAATGGACAAAATAACATCCAAAATTCATATTCATTTTTTAATGGTTGCTTTGTTTTAAAAACTTAATAAAATTATATATAAATACCATAGCAACTACAATTTACTATTCTTTTTACACTAGAGAAAAAAACCCATTTTCACAGGGGTATAAGCATGGTTGAAAATATATCTTTCATCTGCTATCATAGAAAAAGAAATTATTTGGAAGCGAAAGCCAAATTATCCTTTTGAATTTGGAGCATTTCTTCTATTATTTCAATTTTGCGTCATTTCAGTCGACACATCTCCTCAAAGTATTCATTCTCGCATCTGCTAAATTGATTTTGCATTAGTTATTTCAAGTTTTCTTGAACAGTAGTCCCTTTTTTTTGGTTAATGATTTTTTAGAATTTTCAAATCAGTTTGGAAACAGCCATATGAACCAGACAGAATCGAAATTCATGACTTTATTTTCAAAATTTCGAACTTCAACTCATATGACTTGACGACATTATGTTAGAATTGACCCCCAGGAGCCAAGCTCTCGGTCGACTTGGTATATCCTATGACCTATACGTTAGTTACTTCCAGTTTGGCACTTGCTTAAACTTCTCCTGGAATTCTGATCGTCCGCGTGTATAGCGTCAAAGATTGAGGATTTGCACATGCTATAAATTTTACATTATTCTATTAGCGGAGAAAATCACTATTCATCTATGAAGAAATTCACTAAACGTAAACAAGGTTGCATTACACAATGATCTGGCCCATTTGCAAATCGTTTTACGTGACCCGCTCCACATTAATTAGCACACGTGCAAAGAATAAGCACGTAGACGATTAGGACTGTCAAGCACCAAATGTAAAAATCATTTAATAAAACAAATAAGTAAATATTTATTAGTCTGAATTTTAAGTTACATCAATCAACATCTCTTCAATGGCGCATAACTTTGATCATTCACCCGAAAAACAAAATATAATTTTAGTAATGTAAAATAACTGTTCTGAGTCTTAGGACCGTGTAGTGTTTTTGCAGACATTTTTGGGCAAAATTGTTTAAATAGTTCGTATTTTGGCAGACCTTAGGCAGTTATAACGTCTGCGCATTCGGTATTTAATTTAATTGGGTTTTCGGGAGCCGAATATATTCTATCGTTGGTGGTTTAGTTGACTGTCATATTACTGACTCAAGGGTAAACATTTTACAGGCTCATTGTAATTGCAATTAACCGCCTTAACAACAATATACCGTCGGGTTTACGTCGGTTTTAAAGGGGAACATTTCACTGACGAAATCAATGATATAAAACCGTCTATACACGGTGTTTGAGGCCGATAACAGTATTAGTAAAATTGTACTAGACCTACACAACAAATTAATTTAATTAATAATTTTTAATTCTTTATAATATTTTTTTATTGAATAATTCAATTAAATAATATAAATAAATTTACATAATATGTTCATATATATCCATATGTATAAAAAATAGTAATTATAATGTTACAATGTCAACATTTCAAATTTTTAACTTATCGAGTAACCTTAGACTTAATAATTATACATTAATTCAACTATATTATGTAATATTAAACAAATAACAATAAATAAGATACTTATTTATTAGATTAAACCTAAAATACTTCTCCATTTTTTTTTAAATACCTCCAAAGTTTCGATGGTAAATTCCATCATGTTCAAGGAGTAAAATTTAATTGATGGAATGCACCCATCGAAATGTTGGGGATATTTTTTTTATAAAAAACAAAAATGTTTTAGGTTTAATCAGGTTTTAGGATTATGAAATAAAAAGAATTAAAATAAAATAAAAATAAATAAATTTAAAATAATAATCAAAATAATATTTTAAAAAAATAGTACATATACTTAAATATTTTAAGTACTTAATTATAAAAATTTGTAAGGTACATTAATTCATTTTTATATTATACTAATTGAATAGTAATATGTACACTACAGTACATTGATTATAAATTTATACTGCAGATTATACTGCAGAGTCACAGTATTATCGTTGTATAGTTTTGCACCTCGACCATCAGTTGTATCAGAAATGTATTTTCATTGAATATCAATTTGGTTATATCTATGAATAAAAACAATGAAATGGAAAGATTAATTTTTATCTATAATCTATACCTATGTGACAAAATAAAATAAAATATTTGGAACATATATTTATATAGTTCCTTTAATAGAAAACTGCAACTCAAAATATTAAATTTTTCAGTAGAGTGATTTAAAGATTTCAGTCTGCAACTAACTCAAAGGATTGATATTTTATTTCCCTCAAATTTCCAGGGAATCCACCAAACAGAAGTCTGCTCTTAAGCCTAACCAGCAAGTCAATAAGAAACCTTAAAGAATTTGCGAAATTATTTCCTTAAATAATATTTGACATACTAGCCATCGAATCCATATTACGACTTGACAAGTACAGTAGTGAAATTGTGTGAGAATAGTAAAAATAGTATATTTTTCAACGATGCCGAAAACAACATATTTTGAAGCGAGTTTATCAGCCGAGGCGATAGCCGTGGTTGGTAATGGTCGCGAGATTCAAAATATGATTTTCGGCGAGTAGAAAACTGTACTTTTTCTACTACTTTTTTAAAAATTATTATTATTATTAATTATTAAGCATTTTCATTTAAAATTACATACAATTCAAATTTTAAAATATAAACATCTAAACAAAATCTTTAAATTTATATTTCTGCTATTAAAATATAGATGACTCAATATGAATAAATTATCCAATTTTTATGTTATAAATAAAACCGTCTTTAGTTACAAGCCTGATTGTCCTTTCGTACAAAAATATCGTCAACTGTATACATATACATATACAGTGAAACCCCGTTATAACAAACTCGGTTTATAACAATTTTTTGCATATAACATATCTCTTTTAAAGTCCGAGCGTTTAAATATATTAATAGTACCTAAAGTCCTCCTCTTATTAAAAACCTCGGCTATACAACTATAGCAAACCAACTTGTACTACCAGATGAGTTTTGTAGAAGAAAAATAACCTGATATAACAAACCATGCTTTCGTTTATAACATATTAATGCACAAACATACGCAAATATAATTTTCTTTCCTTCATTCTATACATACTTCCTAGTCAAACACAAATGTATGTGTGTATGTATAGTAAATATAATGTACCAAAATTATAAAAAGTACAAACCATACATTTACTCAAAATCCTATAACGGTAAGTTTTTATTTTGATTGAGTTATTCAAAATATTTTTGTGCAGTTTGATTTGTTGATTGATTCTAATATAATAAGTAGCAAGTGAAATTAAAGTTGTAAAATTTATCACGTTTTGCTGTTTCATCATAACAAAGTGTGTAGTATCAAATTCAAACTAATTATTCATTCTAAAATCAACTAAAATAAAAACTCTTTCCTTTCAGCAAAATGCCATTACTTCAAAGAAAAGCGATTTCATTAGAAACTAAGCTAGCTATTTTAAATATGATCGATTCAACCGCAAAAACGTATGATGAAGTAGTACGTAATTGTACGTATTAGAAAAAAAATTCTTGAGCTTTAAAACGTGGCAACTACTCGTAAAAAATTGCGCGGTTCACAATATCCACAACTTGAAGATGCTTTGTTAATTTGGATTAAAACCATGAGAGCTAAAGGTGTAAATATAAGTGGCACGTTATTTCGAGAAAAAGCTGTTCAGCTTGCCTTAAAAATGGGTGTTAGCAATTTTAATGCTACACAAGGCTGGTTTCATTGCTTTAAAAAGCGAAACGCTATTATTTTTAGAACCATTACACGAGAAAGTCAGTCTGTGTCTGTAGAGCTTACAACTGAATGGAGTCGGTTTCAGCTACCTAAGCTGATTGAAGGATACCACAAAAGGGACATTTTTAATTTGGATGAAACGGCTCTATTTTATAAGTTAATGCCGAATAAAATTATGATGATGCAGAATGAAAACTGTTCTGGTGAGAAACTAAGTAAGGAACGGATCACCGTTTTAATTGGTGCGAATTCGGATGGATCAGAAAAGCTGCCTCTACTTGTTATTGGTAAGGCAAAGAAACCGCGCTGTTTTAAAAATATCCAAACGTTACCTGTGTTGTATCAATCTAATAAAAAAGCATGGATGACATTTCTCCTTTGAGAAGAATATATTAAAAAAATGGACCAACGTTTCGCAAAAGAAAACAGAAAAGTTTTATTTTTTGTTGACAACGCGCCCTCACACCTTCCGGTTTTAAGCTTGCTTAATATAAAAATTTTAAATTTGCCTGCAAACACAACTTCCATACTACAACCCATGGACCAAGGAGTTATTAAAAATTTTAAAGGGTTCTACCGGGAGCTTATTGTTCGAAGAATTATAAGTGCATTAGAACAAAATGATTCGTCCAAATTAGTAGCTTCGGAAATTAAAATAAATCTACTTGATGCTCTTCATTTAATTAAGCGGTCGTGGGACAAAGTAAAATCGGAAACAATTGCAAATTGCTTCAAGAAAGCCCATTTTCATGATGAAATACAGAAACACCACAACAAGAGATAGAGCAACGAATAGTGTCCATTTGGGATAATCCTAGTGTTCAAGAGCTTATGGATGGCGTTGGTGTTGACATTTATCTATCGGTTGATGATAATGTCGAAACTTGCGAAAATTTAACAGATGAAGCTCTTGTTGAAATTTCAAATAAAATTGTTAATACGGATTCACATGATTCTACATGCTTAGATAAAGAAAATGACGAGTTGTCCGAATGTAATAAATATCCAACTTCGCTGGAAATAGAAACATCATTTAAATGCATTCGAAAAATATTATCTATGGAGAAAAATTGCGAAGGACTTTTAAATAAACTCAACGATATTCAAAACTTTGTGGAAGATGTTAACGTAACTAGATTAACGCAGTCAAAAATAATTGACTTTTTTAAAACAACATAGTTAACTAGCAACAGAAAACACAACATAGCTTATGATTTGATTTGTATAATTTAAGTTTATCTAAGTTGAGCTTTTATGTATTTCGCATACTTTATCGAAGTAGGCACTTGAAGTCGCAATAAATTTTAGTTTGAAAATAATCTTTCATTAATTCTCTTTCATTTTCTTGTACAGTAGTTTTTCTTGCTCCGCTTGTAACACTCTGGTTTGTTACAAACGAAATCGTGTATTAAAAACCATCGCATATAACAATCCCAAATTATGGTCCCTTGAAGTTTGTTATAACGAGGTTTCACTGTATTTATTCTATTTACACAACAAAATTCTATAATTTTATTCTATTTGGTCTATAAAGTCCCTAAAATCATTAAATAACACATCTTTAAAGGTTTATTGTTTTTTGCATTTCGCGTCTACATAGTAGGCTTATAACTAAAGATGGTTGTCTAATATACAAAATCAAGTCTAAAATAAAAACAACAGTTTTGATTTAGTTTTTTGTATAAGGATGACGTTTCGTAAATTCCTGATATATTTTAAAACAACGTAAAATATTTTATGTAAATAAATATTTTTTTTCGTTTTTCTTAAATAAATAGGTGAAATAATTTTTTTTAAAATATCTTAACACCAACTGTTTGTTACCATACTATTTAAAAAGAATATGTGAATCTTATATAGTTAACTATTATATTATTTTTACATTTTAATGTAAATTGTCCGTAAATAATTCTAAAATTAATTAACGTCGTCTTCCCAAGAAAGACAAATTAACACTAAAAAATTATTTCATTCAATTAATTGATGCTCTTAACGGGTGTTCTAGGATGATTTATTCTAGTTAAGAAATTAGAAAATAGATGGCTTTTAAAAAATTACTTTCATCACTAGGTACGAAAGCAATTTGTATAGGTTTTTTTTATCACTGGTGACGAAAAAGAAATTTTCGATGCAATGAACAAACATCGAAAGTAGATTTTTTAAGTTGGGTAGTACAAAAAATTTATTTTTAAGAAAAGTTTGTGTGGAAATTTTCATGTTCAGTTTACGCGTTAATTTTCTGCTCTTTTAAGTGACAGCTTAATTAATCGAAACTGAACGAACAGTTCTTAAAGATTCGCTAGTCATTAACATACATTTTCGTTCAGTCGCATTCTAAATTTGTTACTGACTCGCTGATTGATCCACTTATTTTAGCTCAATGAAATATAGACTACTATGTTTCATAATGGAATATCTCAAAAACGGCCAATTTAGAGTTGTGCCATTAAAAAGCAATGTAAATATGTGCATTAAAAAGGGTGGGATATAAAGAAACAGGAAATATCAGGACTATTTTTTAAGGTAAATGCTTACACATAGATATATCAATCAAATTTGAGACTTAACTTCAAATCAATATGCACCAAAATTACCTTTTGAAAGTGACGATTGCCCCGACCACGAATACTTTGTTATTAGGTCATAACTTTAAAGGTGTTCCAATACTGTTTTTATTGTTTTATTTGTATTGTTGCATTTCAAACCAAAAAGATATAGAATCTGAAAAAAAAAATAAATAGGATTAATTCAAGTTCAATGTCATGAGATAAAATTAAATTGCCTTATTACTATCTGTTCCATGTAGCTTTTATTAATTAATTTAGTGTTAAAGCTTACAAGTTCCTCCACTGTTGTTATTGAAATTTTTGGTAAAATAAAAGACGTATTTTTTACAATTTTTGTCTCCGGTTTTCTTATCGTCAGTAGAAGATTTTCTAAACATTCTTTCGTAATGTTTTGATTTTGAATTATTTCCCTTTGGTTTTGTTGCAGTGTTATTATATTTTCATCCATTTTTCCAATTTTTTCAATAATTCCGTATAATTTGTCTTTACCGAAATCGCTGTCTATAGGAGTTGAAAATTTTTCTGATGTACTACACAGTAGTGAATATATTTCATTATTTTGCACAACATCAGTTGATATTGATTGTAATAATGGAGGCACTAGCGATAATGATGAACCATTTGATACAGAGCTGTTTGATAAAACAATTATTTCTGGTAGAGCTCTTATGCAATCTAGATCTGTTACATTTTGAAATGGTTGTATGGTCGTTGTCGGTGCTAGTGGTGGTACTTCTGGTAAAATTACATTATATAAATTTGAATTGTCTTGTAAAGGTGCGCTAGATATTAATTGTGGCACTACTTCTAATTGTTTTTCACTAGTTTTATCATTAGCAGCGGTTTTCGATAACTTTGGTAACGAGATTTCAACTTCGTCGTTGTATTGCGAAAATGCAAATAGTTGCCTCTCTCGAGATGTAATGTTTTCGGTGTCTGAGTTAGAGTTGATTTCAAAGTGTTTCTCTATTTGTTTGGCTTGGCTAAAAGAATTTAAATTTCTTTTTAAAATTTTGCATTGGAATTTTTGTCAAGATTCTTCGATATTTAATTTTTTGGATAGGGCTCTTTTATAATCAGTTGGCCAGAAAACACAATTTTCGTTAATCCACTTCTCTAATACTACGGCTACATCCTTCTCACCATCATGCGTATTCGTTTCTACGACTGGGTACATTTTCTAAAAGATGTAAAACAAAACATTGATGAATAATTTTTGTATAAAAACGTTTCGTGATTTGAAATAAATTAACGATTTTTAAATCACCTATTTCTTATGAATGAAGTATTGGGAAAAATATAAATCTTTCCGGTTCCGTCTGGTTCATTGCAAACATCTTTTTTTTAATATCTTTGTAATCATATTGTTTTTCTGGTTGGTCTGTAAACGTAGCTTCAAAAATATCAAGTTTACTTGAAGCCGAAGGAAAATTATAGAAGTCGGTGGGATCCATTGCTTGTTTACCCCAAATGTATATTTCGTTTTTAATTACTTCCACGTACGAAAATTTCACAATAGTTTTGGATTTCGTCAAAATTCAACAATTGCGATCGTCATTTCTAATTTCAAAATTATGAAATTCAATTCTTTTGTAGAGTACCCTACCATGCTTAAAATATTTTTTTTTTAATACTGGATATGATTTGTTAGGGTTAAATCTTTTGAAACTTATTATTTTTGAATTATTAATTTCAAAAATCCTGTTGCATATTTGAGCCAGTGGTTGGTTTGGGTTTGTTAAGAGACGTTTGATAACAGACATAAAACTTTCAAACGGAAAAGCGGAAAATTTATCTAAACTACCAAATTGTTCCGCATCTTGGGTCAAATGTGTTAGACAGTGCATGTTGTATGTTAAATGATGTCGTCCATAAATAGAACAGGTTCCATTTACGAACTGTTTCAAAATTTTGTCGGCCAACTCTAGTTTTGTTATAGAATACTCAGTATGGCAGATAATAACAAAATCCCAACATGTAATAACATGAAATGATTATATTTTTCAATAGAAGTAAGATCTTTTAAAACAAATGGGCCCGAATACAGCAAAAAAACTCATAATTCAGACCCTTTGAAAAATGCAAAATCATTTAATGGTCTAATAGTCCGTTGAAAATCACTAGGTTGTGTCAGAGATATAGTTTTTAGATTCATTGAAATTTGTGAAATCTCAAGGCTTGATAAGAGAGATTTTTAATCCCCACTCAACCACATTTGGATTAACTTTTTCACTACGCCTAAACACACTAAATGCAAATAATCTAAAGGAAATTGCTTAACCATATCCGTTGGAAGTTCCTCCAGAATTAAATTAAACTTGTGATGTTCCTCTTGGGTTCTTTGTCTAAACGAATTATCAGTTCTTAAAATCGAATTATTTTCAATTGGGAAAACCATTCTATTTTTAATAAATTCGCCTTCTTCTGTGCACTTAAGACAACCCAAATAGCCAGTATGTGATTTTGTTCCTAATAAACCAGATCTCGCAGGTGCATCACAAATAAAAGACCTAACCTTCACACAAACATTAATATTATTATGTACATATCCGTTCATTGTTAAATTCTTTAATTCATCAACTATAGTGGGCGTAAATATTTATTGAAATCATTGTTTATTAAAACCATGATAAACGCCTATCACAAAAACCGATCTCTCATCTAAATTCCATAGTCTGCCTAATATTGGCCAAAAACAACTTCTGTTACTTTTTGAAATGGGAACTCCGTCTATATTGATCTATTTCTAAAATTGACACATTTTCGTAATTGACTAACAGGTTATTTAAATTTGACTTGAAACCTATATGAACGTATTTACCTGGCGGACAATCTATCACTTCTCTTTGTTGTGTGGTTTTTAAAAGAGTCCTACTATGTAATGGGAGGCTAAGGCCAATTGAATTTCTCAAGAAATCCAAAAGCTCATTTAGTGCATTAGCTTTAATATTGTATTTTGGGGCCCACTGACCCAGAAAATTGGCAATGCTTGGGATTTCATTTTCGCTTGTGACATTTATATCATCTTCTTCTATTTCTGAAGGGGTTGCTTCAAACTTATTTAATTCGTGGTCAACGTCATCTACACTAATGTCCTTTTCATTTAAATATTTGACTTGTTTTAGTTGTTCTTGATTCACAAAACTTTCGCACATTTCAATAGATTCCTGGCTTTGATCCAGTTGATCTCTCACTTCGCACAGTTCAATAGATTCCTGGTTTTGATGCAATTCCCTTTCCAATTCGTTGATGTTGGAAACACTATTTTTGAAACGTAATCTTCGTCTTAATGACTGGCTTGTAAATTGCCGTAATGCTTTGTTTTTGGGCATATTATGGCTAAAACGTTTATTATTATTGATCAACTAGTTCATCAAATAATAATATTCAATAATGTTATTGAAATAAAAAATAAAATAAAAATCTTAATAAAAATAAAACTAACCTTAAAAACGTAAATCACATGACAAAAATTCTAGGTTCTTCAATTTATTTTATACTCTTAGAAAATTATTATTTAGTTACATACCTTTTATAATTTTAACAGCACAAATTAATATTGCAATTTACTGTTGACATAAGTCAAATGTTTTAATTTTTATTAATTTTTAATTCACCAAATTTTTTTTCCTACAACTTTTTCACTTCTTTATTTTGAGAAATCACTTTTACAAATGGTACAACGTGCAACATTCTCTATTTTTCGTTTCCTTTATTTTTCAATTTCGGTTAAAAACGAAGTTTGTAAAATGGCCGGTTGTCGGTTATTTATCATTACCAAATTTTAATTTTGTTTCAGAAATTCTTGTTTGTGTCGTTTAAAGATCGTAGTGACGTTTTTTGTTTATAGTCGGATGGCGGTTATTTGCTACTACCAAAATTTTAATTTTTGTCGAATGTAAATTGAAAGCTTAACGAACTTAAACCGATTTTTATATCGAGTCGTTTTAAATTCGAGAATAATTTTTTTGATTTCGTATATTTTTCTTAAGTCGGTAAGTCTTCGTGCGATTTAACTTAATAACTCTAATTTTTTGTTGTAATTTTCAACCGACTATTTACAGACGCATAACCACTCGGTTACAAATTGTTTTTCGGGTCAAATACACTTACTACATCGCCTTAAATATCTTATTATTTTGCATCAGGTGCATCAGTTTTCATTGTGTCTTTATTATTATTTCATATATCCGCCATTGCAAATGCGCATGAATTTGGTCGTGAAAGGTTTATCGTTTATCCACTATAATTTAAGGCAATAAGAATAAGACCTCTAGATCACGCAATTAAAACCATATAATTACTCTACGTTGCATATTAGACAAGAGCCAAAATATTTATTCTCTTTGATTGTTTCGTTTTCACAATTTCTTAAATTATTCTAATAATTATTTATAGAAATAAAGATTCTGTTTCTTACACAATTATATTTCTTTATTTACACTTTGTATTTTATTTTTATTCGAGATTTGTACTTTCACTTACTACTGTTCTCTGGTAATCATAACTAAACTTTTGATTAGAAGAAATAATTGAGCTTTCTAGTACTAATTTTCTTGAACAGACCGCAATTACATGTACCGAAAATGAAAACCTATACTAACGCAGGAGGTAAAGAGTATAAACAGAGGTTAAAAGCCTTAAAGTATTTTCCAAAGCTTTTGATTTGATTAAACGAACCTTAAGTCAGGCAATTTGAATTTCGGATGAATCCATTTTATGATTAGCCCCAACCTTGACTCACAGAGAATTGAAAACCATATTAGTACTTTTGCATAGGTGACTAAACGCTTGTTTCAGTCTGATCGTGGCATGGTTGACTCTCTCTGTAATATATAAAAACACAAACTAGAAAAAAATAATCAAATCAATCAAAACTCGTTCATCCAAGTTTTAAACCATCTTACCCAATTTCGAAATCTTATCGCTACAATACAACTCTGAACTAACTGTCATATGCATACAGTGTAGACTTGTAGAGATATTTTCAACAAAAACAAAAAAGTTTTAATATTATATTTCTTCTCCCATTCATGAACCAATAAATTTTTTTCCATTTTTTAGTTCAGTTAAATTCCAGTACTCGCCAACGTTAAAATAGAAAAAAATTATATAAACTTTTGGTTAAGTGCAATAATTGTGTTTTTATTAAAAGTTTTTTATATTAATTGAATTAAAATAGTTTAATCGTAATAAAACAAATTTAAATTTTTCGAACCAATAGATATATTATAATTTTGTGATTTTCGTTTTCTCTGTAATAAAAATTAACAGACAAAAACAACAAATTGACATCCTTGTTCTTCGTTCTCAATCTTATTGATTTTTATTTATTTCTATTATTGTTGTTAGTAAAATTATTTTCAGTTTTTATTAATAAAAATAATTTAATTAAAAAATAAACAAAAAAAAAGAGATAAGTTTTATAAGAAAAAAGTTTCACTAATAGTGCTTTGCGGTAAAATTAATTAAAGCTTCAATTAAAAAAAGAAGAACAAAAAAAAAGAGGAAGAAAAGAAAAAAAGGTTAATTAAATTTGTTATTATATTAATGTTATTGTTTTTTGTTTTTGTCGTATTGTGTTAGTGTCTCTATCTGTGTTATTTGTTTATATAAAATTTAAATTATTTTTAAGTGTTTTTTTCACTAATAATAGAGAAATTGAAAAAAATAATTTTAATTTGTAGTTGAAAAGTGATTATTGTGAATATTTTTGAATTGTTCTCAACAGTTTTTCTATAAGTCAAAGGTAAAATGTGTGATTTTATTTAAATTTAATTGTCAATTAAATCAACAATTCGCCATCTTCAAGTGATTACTCTTTTGTTATAAAAACAAAATTCTTTGTTGTGTTTTTTTTTTATCTCGTCGTCTTTTTGTGTTTTGTTGTTGGATTTAATTTATTTCAATTAACAGTGTCGGTGGTTGTTTTGGTAAAAGAAATTTAATTTAATTTTCTTGTGTCACTATAAAATATGAATACAGTTCCTATAATTTGTAGTTAATTTCACTTATGCATCGCAAATAAAAATAGCTTTTTGGTTGTATGAAATTTTTTGAATATAGAGATGAAATTAAGAAATCAGTCATCTACAGTCATCTCATTTATCACAGTCATCTCATTTACATAGATGAAATATGTTTTGGTTATGGAGATATTAGGGTTAGACATATTTTGCTGCAGCATGACACTGAATTTTTATCTTCCAACCAGGTTAGTACTTCACAGTGTTTGAAAACATTCAACCGACCTTAATAAAAAAAAGAACAAAGTAGAAGGTTTTGTAAAAGTAAAACTAAAACACACTTACACTCTGACACTCTGACAACGGTCCTGTTTTGCAAATCCAGACTTCGAAAAGCCATTTTATATTTTATGCGATGCTAGTGCCACTGGTGTCATAAGCGTGTTATTCCAACTAGATTCTGACGGAGTAGGAGCTCAACGCAGCTCAGAGAAATTATGCAATTACTGGAATTAGCTGGAATGTTATGCAGCTGTTGTGAGTATTAAAAAATTTCGTCTTAAATAGAAGTGTATAGTTCCACTATCTTCACTGACCATGCAAGTTTGCGATGATACCGACATTGAACGAGGCTGAGTAGAAGGTTATGATCTACTCCTTTTTTCAGATCGTGTTATGTTGAAACTGATATTTCCCCATCGAACATGGTTGTTCTGTAAAAGCTACCGATACTTCCAATAGAACAAGCTCATGTAGCACAAACAGATGCAACTGAAAACGGTGCTCTTTAAAAATGAAAGATTGAATTTAATACGAAACAAAGTTGGTCACTATCTAAAAACTGCATGCAAACGGTCTACTAAATATTACAATATGCAAAGTCGACTAGAAACTAAGTGTTGGGCAATCTGACTTTATCCCTTCGTTTGCACTGAGTGACAAAAACAACAAATTGAATGCCAAGTTGTCTGCAAAATTTATTCTAGAGACGATTGACGTCAAAGTTTGGAACGTAGCCTTCAAACTCATGTGGAAAAATAATGGTAACATTCCACCTAATAGAAATTCGGTTCTGATTTCTGGTATAGCCCGGTATGAGACTTTTCAGGGTATGGGATGTCACCACGTACTGTTATAAACAAGTATTCTGTTTATACCGGGATTGTAAAGTTTTATACCACAAAATATACTCATGAGCTCT
Organism: Diogma glabrata; assembly: GCA_963693315.1. Taxonomy (NCBI): domain Eukaryota; kingdom Metazoa; phylum Arthropoda; class Insecta; order Diptera; family Cylindrotomidae; genus Diogma; species Diogma glabrata. The sequence goes on from OY856186.1 coordinate 259,676,538, forward strand.
GGCCTAGGAAAATCTCTAATTAGAACAGGTTTAGTTATTCATATTGATAGACAAAAAATGAGATCAAAAATATATGTATACATAAACGAAGAAAGATAAAAATATAGAATATATAAAAAAAATATAAAAGAATAAAGTGTAATAAAAAAAAACTGACTTAAATCCCGTTATTCAGATTGTATTCCGGTTGCTTGATTCTTTATCCGTGTCTTCAGTAGTGGACATTTACTATTGTGATAAATTCACTTTTTGTGTGGTAGGTTTTCCCTCTTCGTTTTTTTATTTTTTATAAGGTGCAACTAATCATATTGGCGTTCACACCCTCCAACCTCTTGTTTCGAAGCAAAAACTGATTAAGTATATTCGTTTAGTTTAATTAAATTTAACATGGAATGTAATGATTTCCATGATTTTTATCTTTTACCAAGCACGTGATTATATTTTGAGCAAAACTAAGATAAACGTACGTACATATTTAACAAGAAAATTTGACACTCACTACCAGTGTTTCACTTTTATTAAATCACCGTTTTCAAAATTAGCACTACAATGGACGCCAAAAGAGCATTAAATTTATTGCTTGCTTTAAATAACTTGTCTTGCACTCTTTGGATCGAGTTCCTCATTATAAAATTTCACCAATATAACTATGTGATGGTCCTCATCTAACATTTGCATATATGTATTTGTTCAATAATAATAAATTTGATTTATTCAACAAAACCGTTAAACACTCTCTTAAGCTAAATCATATATTAAGCAAAACCGTATCTTTATAAAGTATCAACTTAATTTTACGAAAGTTCAAAACTTAACTGACTTTGTATTTCGATGTGAGTTTATTCATCGACGTTATTTAGAAAAAGGAATTTCTATCTATCTCTGTCACAGTGGTTTAAATATTTATCAAACAGCAAAAAATGAATTGAATCAATGATTGATATTGCAAACATATAACATCCAAAACTCATAATATGAAGTACTCTATCAATAATTCAGCATCAACGCTTCTGCGCATGACCCATTTACTTTATTTTGCCTTTTGTTTAAAAGAAGAAAAACCATATTCATTTCACATTGACAAAAGAAAAAAATAATAAAAAAAAACATTTATTGTATTCGATGTATGCCAAACAAGAACAAGTTAAATGTTTTTGAAATAAAACAGTGAAACGTTGTATACGTTCAGATATTACTTTATGAAATGATTTAAGGTTGTTTGATAGTACGGAACGAATATACGATTTATAGTGTGAACATTGTGAGGTCTGTGTGGTTTGGAGTTTAAAAGAAAATGCCTATTTAATAGATTTTTGTTGGTCGTTACAGTATCAGTCATGTTACAAACATCAATGAACATCAAATCTCTAACTCCAAAGAAATGTTATGAGAAACGTACCAATGATAGTCGAATTTTTGTTGAAACCAATGGCTTTTGAATCAAGTCGACATTTTTTTTAAAATTATTTTATTGTCTCATAAATTTACAACATTTTTTTATTTACTATCTCAATTTCTAAACATAATTATATCAATAATCTATTATAATTAGTTGCAAAACATATATTCCTTCATGTTCATCTTTTGCTAATATTGAGTAGAAGAACGGCAGTTGCTTGCTTTAATGGTGAAGGTTGACTTTAAGAAATATTTACATGTTTAGTTTCAGTGCTGTCGGTGGCATCAATTTGAGGAGGTAGGTACGGTACCAAGTAAATATCCCTCTTCAGCATTTTCCTAGCATAGAGGAAGCACCTCAACCCCTTTAAAATGTTTTGGACTTTATCAAGAATAATTTTATTACGTTACACCGGAAAGCTCAAAAAACTATATAAAAACTGTAATATTACACCGGTACACTGAATTTATAACAAACAAGCTGATTACACTTGGAAATCTCTTATATTTTGAATCACAGAATGAATAATTTAACAAAACTATTAATTGGCTAACATGAAAAATAATTTATTCAAAAACAAATAAAAAATTATATAAATCAAAATTCAATAAAAAGCTTACATTAATTTGTTTCTTCAATGTTGTCTTCTTCATGTTTTATTTCACATCTTCGTTTATCTTGATGGTTAATTAAAGGTTTTATTATATCAAGCAGAAACTAATCCGTTCCTCTACAAAAAGCAATACATAATGAAGTCGCTGCACGAAAATTTCATAAACAGACTTGACGATTAATTTTTACAAATAGAATTAGACAATTGTGTGTTTAGCTTCTCGTACGGTAACAACATCATGAACTTCTTCAATTAATTTTTGTTTTTCGTCATCATGAAAGTTCATGTACCATTTGGCGAGAAGTGTTTTCCTTCATAAAATTATAAATTTATTTTCAAACTGATAACATAACACTTGCTTAACAAATGAATTTTATTTTTTCAATGTAAAACATATTTCGCTTACATATTTTAATAGATGCAATTGAGGTTTTGACATTTTATTAAATTCACAACCATAAAAAAACTTTACACCATTAACACAACAATTGAAATGAAAAGCAAATTTATTTGCTTTTTAATTTTAAAACAACATTTTAAAAATAATTAACAATATTAAAACTACTCAAAAGTAAGCTGTATGACGTCAGTCATTACTGACTGTTAATTTTATTTCAATTTACATAATTTACTGATCGTAAATTTATACTAGCTAACTCGATTCAAACAATTCGATCGTTTTTATATCATATTATCCTCGATCTTCTGTTTCATTTTCCATCATTTATGAAAACTTGTATTTTTAATTTACTTGAACTTATTTAAATCGTCAAAAAAAAATGTACAGTGGTACACATAAATGTCTATGTTTAGTACAATTGGAGAAAATTAATAAAATTATTATTGAATTTGAAAACTATTATTTTTAGAGTAAAAATTGAAAATAGTCCGTCGTTACACCTTCTGATGCCCCTGAATTAATTTCATACTTTTTGTATTTTCTCAATGCGACTGCTTCACAGCCGAAGCTTAGTAAACCAAAATTTCTCAGTTAGCAGTTGGCAGTAAGAAGGGCACTGCATTTCAGCATTATCAGAACCTACCAAGTTTTTGGGTTTAGCATAAATACAAGCACGAGCTTTCTGTTGATTATTCACTATACGTTTATTATGTTCATTAACCACTTCTCATTGGTACTAGGTTGGACCTCCACAATTCACATGTTCGAGTATCAGTACATACCGTTCCCTGTCACCCTGAATCAACACGATTGCCTTCATCTTTCGTTATATTTATCACAGCTACAACTATCTGATCAATCACAACATCACTGAAATTCTTGTCTGTAACTTCAGCTGTTAGTCTTTTAGTCACCATTTTGGATTCCTCTTTTGATCCCTTTTTTTGTGTACAAAGCTCACAGAAGGATAACGTCACATAGACTTTACGAATTTCACAGCCTACTTTATCTTTATTTGGTGACTCAATCTTTATGCGTTTTACAAACATCTGGAATAACCTCCAGTCGATTAAGAGCTATCATGCGCTGATGCGTTGTAATTTGGCTTAGAAGGTTCAAAGATACATTTCTTACTTGTACATGCATTATGAGTTTCAGTGTCTCAAATACTAACACGTACTTCCCTATCAAAGATTGGTCTAATGCCCAGATTGTCGTCTACTGTCTTTTATTTTGGATCCTTAAAATGACGGAACTGCCTCCTTGTATTATTATTTGTATTATGATATGTAGATGACGCAAGCTGCACCTTGAGGTTGTCTTTTATCCAAATTTTTACGACTTGTAAGTCGTCGTTATAAATAAATATTTTGTCAAACAGTGGTATAGGATTACTATTTGTCATAATTTAAATGCTGCAGCTTTATCTCGAGTTTTGGATCCATGGGAACGGCATCTCTAAAGTCCGTGCAAGGCTCATCTTGTAAACATGTCTGATGGGCTGGAATATTATCTCGAAAAGTCGAAGCTAGGATCACATTATGAAGATAAGTTACGTTTTGCAGGCTAAGCAAATCCATACCCACCTATATAAGGATAGTTGTAAATTTGAATCGATGTAAGTCGAAATCACCTTACGTTTACTACAGAACAGGTAACGTTTACTTAGAACAGGTAACGTTTACTTCACTATCTAATAACCTTGAAATGAAATCCCGACTAACATTGACACATTGAATCGGAGACTTGCATGGTATTTAGGACTCACAGCGTACACGCTTTTAATAGCTCAACATATAGCTAATCTCGTTAAAATTGTTCTACATTATAAGTATGTAAAGTCGTAATAGTCATGACTCATGAGAAAAAATTGTTTTTTATTTCTCAAATATTAGACTTGTCACTACCGTTTGGATTTGTTGTAGCTCTAATTGGTTTGGGTGCACCATATCATCTTCCATCTTGAATTTATTCGAGTATTTTCAAAAATGTGCTATTCAAATTGTGGGTGATCGAAGTGTCGAACTTGATTCTAACATCACCGTCAGACTGTTGCTGACCTTCTTTTTTGTAGAGATATAAGCACTAAAGGTGCTCAGTTGAAACCAGATGTATCTTGTTGCAAAAATGCTTTTAACCTCGATTTACTTGATAGGAAGGAAGCGCAAACCGCCGCCCAAATTTGGTTCCAATGGTTTGTGTCTTTGCAGTAACGTTAACAAATATGGATTGTGGTATTGCGAACAGTGTTAAATTCACTGCAATCAAAACACAGATTTCGCATTTTTTTCGTTTTCGATTAAAGTTTGGTCCCAAAGATCTTATGAAAAATGAGTCAGTCAGGCTTCTAAGTTTTGAGGTTGATTATGTTCTACGGCGGCGTTGAGGTTAAGTTGATTATGTTCCACGGCGATCTATTAAGCTCACTGTCAATTTAACTCTTACTAATGAGCTTGATTCCTTGCAACATAGAAGAACTGTCACGGTTTTAACGACTTTAAATGGACTAAGAAACCTCACCCGTCACACCAGAGTTACAGAAGTGGCTCATCTTATTACCGTTAGATTGATAAAGTGTATAACTGTTGCCATTCGCCGTGTTTTTTTTTTCATTAAATTGTTGAATCTCTGGAATACTTTGCCTACGTGGGTTTCCCAAATAACATTAATTCCAGGAATTTTAAAATCAGCTTTCATAATTTTTTCAAAGAAACTTAATTTATAATCTCAAACCCCAGTTGGCGTGAGTTCTTCGGATATTCAGAGACGTTATTTACAATATATTATAATTATGAGTAAACATGCCTATACTTTCATTAAGAAAAACAGATTTTGGTAGCAAAGCTATGTGTAAAATATAATTTAGGTAGTTAACTCTCACACGAAAGCCTACGTAAAAATCAAATTTATAGCTTGATGATATTGGAAGGATATTTTATGTGTAGCAATATTTTCAAGCGATATTTTATCAAGTAAAAAGATTCTCTTAGAATTGTAGCACTACTCTGCACCTTATAGGTTATTCAAGACTAACTGGATCGTGAACTGTATATCGTCAATTTCGTTAACTTCACCCAAGGTTCTTCACTTATTTAACTCTGTTGTTATATTTGTTGTTTGCTCGATTTAATATTGGTGTTTAAATGATGGCTCCAACTTTTGCTATTAGCTGTTCTTTCGATGTTCACTACAAGTGTTGAAATCGTTTAAAATTGTCAATTTGTTAAAAACCTCACTTCGGAAAATAAAACCGAGGGGTATTGTGATAACATTTGGTTCATATATTTTTCTATGTAATCCATTTATCTTTTTCATTAGGCCAACCTGCACCTAAACCAAAACTTTACGAACAGAAATTTGCTAGGGCTCAAATAGGGCCCTGACCAGGTTTTTCCTGGTTCGATTGAACCCTGATCATAAGTGTCACGTTTTTGCCCAATCAGGCCTAGATTTGAGATAGTCGGATCAGGCCCTGATAAAGTTCGCAATATAAAAATAAATAAAGTAATCGTTAGTAAGTTATTTTATATCAGGTTCTGATCAGAATGCCCAACTAGGGGTCAAGTACGAAAAACCAAATCAGTGCTGGATATATTCAAATAAGGGTAACCCTAAAAGGGTATTCTAATTTAGGCACGGATCAGACCCACATCAGATTTCCCTTATAGGAATTGCTCTTTCTGGCCCTGATCGCGCTCTGACTATATTCAGGCGCTCCCTAACTAAATTCTGCTATAGTTTATACATATAAATATACGAGCGAAACCTATATCCTATATGCATATGTGATAAATACGCTATTATCTGCCAATAAGTTTTTCCAAAAATCCAAACGTCATCCAAGCGGTTTGCTCCACAGAATAAGCTGTCCCATTCCTGCAAATAGTTTTCGTCATATAGGAGCACATATAGCACTTTGCACATATAACATCGGACTTCTTTTCTGCTGCTCCTAATCTTCTCTGGTAGCTTTTCTGTATTTTTCACCTACTCGGTTTGAGTCTACGATAACAAATTTTTAATTTATGCATATTTATTGGAAGCTATACGTCATTTATCATCTTCATGCGACAATGGTTAATTCTTGTTTATTTGATTGATGACTGTCATTCGCTACGTAAAATCGCAGTTTTAAAGTATAATATTCATTTACTGGTTTATCTTACATAGCTCCGCAAATCCAATTTACTTTTTTATGTTCAAAAATCTCTTTAGTTTAGTTTTACAAATTTACTTTCCCACCGCTGTCACCACTGTTGCAATTTACAATGATCCGTTCAACATTTCAACTCCGAAAACCCCTTAATTCCCTTAATTTAACTGTAATTTATTCACGAGATTTAACAGTCAAAGTTAACAGTTGATTTCTTGAAACTCGGCAGAAATCCTTTCATAATAATTCAGTAAAAATTTCCATTTAAGTAAACTTTTTAATTTTAGTTTATTCAATTATTCAGAAATTTTTTAACATAAGCTTTTTCACTCATAATTGTGTTCATGGTTTAAAATTTGATTTACTACTTATTCATTGCCTTTTCACGGTTTATTGTATCGTATTCGTCCCAAAACTGCATAAAAATATAATATTATACCTGTTTAGAAAAATCACAAAAACTCTTGATTTTGCTGTATTCGTTCTTTTATCCTTTAGTCCATCTTTCAAAGTATCTGTTCAATTTATGTATAGAAATGTCAAATGACTAAATTTATATTCGGGCTCAAGTTCTTTTCGGTGTTACCTGAAGATATGCTTTGGTTTATTGATTCTATTATTATTTTATCAGGATTATATTTAATGTTGTTGAACTTATTGCGCTACGCCAAATTTTTAGTTTTAATTTTCGTTTAAGAAATAAAAGTTATATAGTTGTAGATAATATGATGATAATGTAATTTGTCGTCAAATAAAACGATTCTGTTAGAATCGTAGCAATATATTATTTTGACGTTGACCTTTTCCATGAAAAAATCGTTGCTTAATAATTTACCCTGTATAAGGAACCAGTTTTAATGTGGTCACACTTGATACTTTTTCTTAATAAAATGTGTAGTAGACATTACCATATGTGCGTCGCAACAATACATTAAACTCCTTTAAAGGCCAATTGGCCCCACAACAACATCTAAGGTGTTAATAGGCGCATTTATTTTTTATTTGTTTTTTATATTTTTGATATACTAAATGATAAATCCTATCACATATTTAAATATGACATAAAGTCAATATTTCATAATAACATAAAAAAAATACAAATAAACAACAAGTTAAACAGCAATTTTTATTAAATTGCAGAAACAGAACTAAAATGAATTGTCAATAATCTAGATAGTGGCATATTTCTCATTCCTTGTCTTCCGCTTTCCATGTCATGATTAAAGCCCACACAAAGAGTTATATGGAGACTCGTTTCTTCGAGCAAGCAATAACGTGTCACCATCACGGAATATTCCATAGCTAAAATTGAGAGTGCTACCTTTAACTGAATAAAGTTTCTCCACCACCACGCATAAGATTTCACCTTGGCTAGTAATATATCATTGTGGTTACCAGTGGAATGTGATATCTCACGTTACTGAACTGGAGTACGCAGTATATATCTTACTCTCGGTTTACTGTGTTAGCTGATAGTTTTATAAAATTTCAAACGAAATATTAGTTAGATCGTTTAAAACATTTAAACAATAAAATTATATTGCTTTATTCGCCACAACATTTTTTATTTTCGAAAAATCAATATATAATTTTAATTAAACAATAAAACTAAAAAATCGTATTGTTCCAATAAAAGAAAACATCATTAAACTGAATCAATGACTAATAAAACGACCTTGTAATAAGCGAATAAAATTTTCTAAAAAGAAACGAATATGCAAAATTTTTAGGTTTTCAATGTCTGATATAAATAAATGAAGCCGTATCAATCAATCCATTTACTGAAAACTGGATAAATAAATATTAATGATTTTTGTGTTAATAACTTATATAAATATTTTTCGCAAAATTTAAAAGCAAATAAATCTATTAATATAATACAGATCAAGAAATCATGTTCTTGGGTGTTGTTGATTGATAAAAATTAAGTACATAGTGGTGAAAAATTCAGCAAATTGTCTCAAAAGCTAAATTTTCGAAAGCACTTTGTATTTTTATGGAATATTTCCCACCAAACTTTTTGTTACTTGTTATTAGCCTGTTACCATTCATAAAAGTCCATTAGTTAAAGCGAGACAGCACTATATTATATATCATATAGCGCCACTTCATTTTTTAATCAATGCGATAAAAATCAAAACTATTAGGAATATTATTGAAATAGAAAAAAATTATGGTTACTTTATGGTAACTTGGCGCCGCAATTATTGAAATCATAAATAATAAAAATTGTGCTTTGTTTTACTAATGGCAAGGTTGCATAAAAATCTGACTTTTTTTTAAAAAAATCAAAAAAAATCAGATTTATTTGATTTCAATCAATTTTTTTCATTTAATCAGATTTTTTTTAATTTTTATAACAATATATTTTAATTTATTGATTTTTCAGAAGTGGTCCTCTATTCGTAAAAAATATAAAATCCATTAACCAGTTTTGATATTCCAATTCAAATTTAACATGATTGCAAAAAACATTTTATTACTTCAGTCTGAAAGACCTAAGTATTACATTTTCGCGCCAAAAGTGAAATTCGTACCCCCACCTTTTTTGGCATTTCTCGACGGTTTTGGACCTACTGATTCTAAAAAAGCAAAAAAAATGTATGTCTGTCTGCCGGCCGGCCGTACCAACCGTACGAGGGATTTGAAATTTTTTTTTCTAAAAATAGGTATACTCAATGGTAAGAGCCGAAATGACGATGTGTTCGATACCTGTCCCGGAAGTGTGTCAAAATAATAGTCAAGTGTATCAAAACAAGGAAATTTGCATATTTTTTGCTTAAAAGACGTTTATTTTATTATAAGTTTGTCAAAAAAATGTTGTCAAGTGTGTCAAAAGAATGATTTTAATTTTTTTTTTACTCAATTTTTTGGAAAATGAAATTAATTATTTGTTTGACATGAAATATTATCGAGCTCATTCATATTGGACATGGAAATTTGTGATTTTGTTATAATTTTGGAAATATTTGTGAAATTTTGAAAAAAGTTTGTTGGAAAAAAGAATTTTCGGAATATTTTTAGAGTTTTGAAAAAGTTTAAATTTTTGATTTTATTATAATTTTTTGAAATTTGAAGAAAGTTTGTATTTTTGATTTTGTTATAACTTTTGCGATATTTTTAGAATTTTGGAAAAAGTTTGTTGAATTTTTGATTTGGAAAAAGTTTCAATCTTTGATTTTATAATATTTTTTGGAATATTTTTTGACTTATGAAAAAAATTTGCATATTTGATTTTGTTATAATTTTTGAGATAATTTTGGAATTTTAAAAAAACGTTGCATTCTTGATTGTTATAATTTTTGCAATATTTTTAGAATATTGATAATGTTTCAATTTTTGATTTTGTTAGAATTTTTGGAATATTTTTAGAATTTTGAAAAAGTTTCAATTTTTGATTTTATTATAATTTTTTGAATATTTTTGACATTTTGAAAAAAGTTTATATATTTGATTTTGTTATAATTTTTGTAACAATTTTAGAATTTTGGAAAAAGTTTCAATTTTTGATTTCTTAAGAATTTTCGGAATATTTCTAGAATTTTGAAAAAGTTAAAATGTTTGATTTTATTATAATTTTTGGAATTTTGAAAAAAGTTTCAATCTTTGATTTTGTAATAATTTTTGAAATATTTTTAGAATTTAAAAAAAAGTTTGTTTGAATTATGATTTTTGCGATATTTTTAAAATTTTGAAAAAATATAAATTTTTGATTTTATTATAATTTTTGGATTATTGAATTAAACTTGTATTATTGATTTTGTTTTAATTTTTGCAAAATTTTAAGAATATTGGGAAAAGATTCAATTTTTGATTTTGTTATAATTTTTGCAACATTTTTAGAATTTTGAAAAAAGTTCCAATCTTTGGTTTTGTAATAATTTTTGGAATGTTTTAGAAGTTTAAAAAAAAGTTTAAATTTTTAATTTAATTTGAATTTTTAGAATATTTTGGGAGTTTTGAAAGAAATATGAATTTTTGATTTTGTAATATTTTATTGAAACGCTAGATGGAGAGATTTTCAGTATTTTGTTGGGTGTATCATCTTTTCATTAGGTTATGATCTGTTATAATTTTGTGGCAACGTATTAATTTCGTGTTTATTTTGTAATAAATTTCTAAACAGAGATAAAAGAATACTAGTGTAGTTTTATTTTTAATATACATCGCTGCCCAAAACTAAGAACAATGTCCTCATAAACTATATCATTTTGCCAAAAACTATATCAAAATTCTTAACCCAGACCGAAGTCTTGATATCTCAGAACTGTGAGATTTCAGCCCCTCCATATTTTCAGTTTTTGAATTGCAAAATTTAACCAGAATTTTATGAAAATTCGAAAGCAAAACGTTCACTTCTTCATACAAATCATTAGAATTAATTGCATTCTTTGGGCAAGGAAAGACAGAAGTAAAGGAAGAGTTCCTAGCTACTAGGTTTTTAGACTGAAGTCTGAAATACTGATTGTTTTTCGACAGACGTGAACAGCGTTACTAGTCGAGCTTCGATGAAAAATTAAGATACATTTTTACTGTTAAATAGTGGTCTCACCTCATTTCTTGAGGTTCGTAAAGTTTGTCCGATATGTATGATAACTGGTTACATTATACGGTGTTGCAAATGATACCGAACAATGGCCAATAATTTTTGCAAAGTAACTGCTTAGGATATACGACCTTACTGTTTAGGATCAAGATCAAAATATTAACAAATCTTTCATGGGCATTTCTTTTATTAAGCGGGTTGTACTGGATTGTCGTTTAGTACTCAGTTAACAATTTGATATGAAAGTATCTATAATTTCTAGAACAACTTCTGGAATCTTTACATGCATTTTATGCGGGTTTATCAATGTTTCCTATTGTGATTTAGTCTGTGACTTTATAGAACTTTTCGGTTGTTTCCAGTAAGTATAGCAAACACATATGCAACTATCACAATGTGACGGGATAGAAATGACGTTGGTAAGGTGTAGGTAACTCTGTTGAATAAAAGTGGAGAACGCATATCGCTTGATGACTATCCTTGCCTGAGTACTCTCATTTCAGTTTAGAAATTGAAAATATCAAAGAACATTTGATATAATGTTGGTGGTAGCTGTACAACTAGAACTTGAATATATCTGGCATTCTGATGTCTGCAATAATCCCAAAAAGGAGCTTGTAACTCGTTCAATGCTTTCGGCAGATAAAGAGCGACCATGGTTTTTTTTAGTTTCGTATGTTTTTGACTCAATTAATTTGGCAAATCAAGTTGATGGTTGTGTTCTGTACTATTCAAAAGCTACGTTGTATCACCTATCAGTTGACAATCTCGAGAGCCATGATAGAATTGAAAATATTATTTATTAAATTGTATTTTTTAATAGATGTAAAGGTTGTAATTTTCTATTGTGTTTTTGTATTGGTATTGGTGTAGTAAAACTCTACGATTTAACCATAAAATATCACTTTATTTGGCATTTATTATTTATTTGGCATTATTCTTTTACATACAGCATTTACGTCATTTTTATTTTCACATTTTTGAATTTCTGTATAAAAAATTTGAAATTTCATCAATTGATTTAAATCAATGATTTTTAAAAAAATCCAGTTGATGTAAATCTGATTTAAATCACTAATTTATTATTTAAATGATTTAAATCAATGCAACCATGACTAGTGGTATGCTGCTTCGCAAACTTCAATATCCTCAGTCTAATAGTCTAATGAATTTATTGTTGCAAAGTGACTATTTCATGTGATTGTGAAGACAATTGTCGCATGAGGTTGTTTTGTAACACTATTGTTAGTATTGTTTTGAAATATAAAATTCACTTTGTCAGAGGCGTCGGTACTACACTCGAATTGAAGCAAAACTAAGACATTCGTAAGTATTCATTGTTGTGTCGTCTTGATGCTTCGTTTAGGGTCTATATGCGCTACCAGCAAGTTTCTTTTAACTTCCTTATTTTCAATAATTAAATTAATTTTTGGTTGCGTTTTACTTGACTGCGTATCGAGCCCAGATCCTGCAAGTGCCATTCCAGTTCCTTGCCAGTAAGTCACTCTACACCAAATCTATCGGTAATACACGGTTATATAAATAAAAAATTTGTATGAGGTTTTCGTTCCCTGAGAACCAGGGGACTGAGAACCAGGGGACTGAGAATTTATCAGTATTTCGCTTAAAAATGACAAAATTACGTCTAAAAAAAATAAACGGATTCTATACCAAAGCAATACATATTCACGACGTATAAAACTACAAAATTACCTGTAATTGAAATACTTTTTACGAAAATACTTGCCAGGGGAGTGATAATTTGACTGGGCAAAACACGATCTTGCTAGTAATGATGACTCTTTTGATTGATAAAACCTCGGACTAAGTAAAAAACTTGCAATATTATATTTTTTGAACTTTAATTATTTCCTGTGACGAGCTATAACTTGATAGAAATATGAATTTCCAATATTTTCAATGTGTTTTGATTGGGCAGGAGAATAATAACAAATTCGTGGGACAAGCTTTAATAGGATATATCTTATATGAAATATAGAGTAATGTTATGATTATTTATACATTATTAAAGCATCATTATTCAGAATTATTACTACAGTGTAGATTTGTCTCTACACACTTAGAATCATTGATTATTTAGTTTACCAGCTTTGACTTTCAAGGTGGGACACGCCAGGGGACTGAGAATTTGACGTTTTGAATAATTTTTTTCCTAAGAAATATATTTCGAAACGGGTTTATTTTGGGTGACCAGCTAGACATAGTTAAGGTTTACAAATTTCATTTGAAAAAAAAAATTTTTTTTCATAATAATATACGAAATAAGCAGAGCCGTCCAAAATTCCTATGTTTGTAGAACTACCCATATATATAATGCATAATGAAGAACAACAACTTATGGAGAGAAAGATAGACCGGCAATAAAGTATGCTACAGACCTACAATCAAATTGCACAAAAAATCGAAAACGAAAATAAACGAAATGATTTTTACACTAAATTTTATTTCGTTTATTTTCGTTTTCGATTTTTCGGGCAATTTGATTATAGGTCTGTAGCATACTTAAGAACTGGAAGATGAAAAGCAAGAGGGAAACAAAGAGTAAGGGAATAGTGGAAAACAGATATAAAAGAGAAAAGAAGGCAAATAAAAGATACAGAGAATAAAGCAAACGAAACAAAAATTAGATCCTAATGAAAAGAGATGCAAAAGAAGAAAGATATGAGGATATGAATGTTTGTAGTTCTCTCTCTAAATAAATTGGTTTGGGGTTAAGACGGTTGGCGTCACGAGTAACGATTTAGATTTAAATATATTAATCTCTACAGATACCTTAATGTGAGAAAGAATGTAGGTATGAAAAGATTAAAGAAAATTAAAGAAAGAACGGTTCAAGAAAGGATAAGCAAACGATGGACAAAGGAGCGCATAATTTAAAGGGAAACATGGAATTAAAGTGAGAACAAAGGAAAATAAGAAAGAGTAAAAAGATCTAGAATAAGTGAGTTAGATAAAATGGACAAGCGTACATATAGGCAAACGAATATTATTTTTGGCAAGTATACGATACAATTCGATTATGTGTCATTATTTTTTGGAATGAAATTTTAATAGTTTATCATTTGTTAATGTTAGTATATTTTTTTATTCGGGCTCGTGTTAAATATCTTATGAGTTAGACGTGTCGATTTTAGTTACTTAATTATTGAGTTTCGTTATTTTTTAAATTTATATTTTTTTTTATTTTTCATTCAAACAATTAAAAAAAAGTGCATGTAATCTTTACAGGTGGTTGAAGTAAAATTTCTTTGGCTACTAGTTTGCGAAGTCAATGCAGTAGTATCTTACATTTACATTATTTCGTCAATAGCAAGACTAATTTTATACCTCAAAAAATTAAATAAACCGCCACATTTTTTTGAGTATTGAAGTTTGTGAAATAAACCAAACCTAACACAATTCAGCACAACTCCTGTTTTTTAAAAATGTCAAGACCGACTACAGTAATTAGTATTATCTAAATATAAAAAACGCAATACTTTATCTGCAGCTACCTGAAAATGTACAACTGTTTCAATTAGGTGAAAGTGGTGGTATGGTTGTATTAGCTGCCTATAATACCAGGGGCCCTATTCCCGAACACATAATTATCATCACATAATATTGTAAATTCACACAATATTGTGACTTTCGTATTATGTAACACAATAATAACACAACACAATATTGTTAATCTGACAAGAACTATATAATTACTGTCAAAATCACAATTTTGCTTTATGTTTTGAGTGTTGACTTTTTTATACAAATTTCATCGATTGCCGGAAAAAATTAATTTATAACGCAAAACGAAGTCTTTAATAATATTAAATATGTAATCATATTTTTAAATAAATATCATTAAAACATATTTATTTATTAAATATATTTTTATTTTATTTTGCATCTTTTAAGATTAAAAAAGTTAGTTGTCAAAAGTACGAATCTAGTACTAAAAATCTGTTATAATTTTGTAAAAATTTGTTATAATTTAAGAACTGAATCTAAAAAATTATGATGCAAATTATGAAACTTTTTGCAATCCATACAATTTTAGAGCGATCTAGTTTCGAACCAATGAGAAAATTTTAAACTTTAAAAAAGTTTATCATTCTCATCAGGGCTAGCCGACTAGATAAACTCTACCAAAAAATGTCAACGCTAATGAATATAAACCAAAAATTAGGTTACAACTCTAGTGAAGTGTATAAACGAAAAATTTACATAATCATAAATTTAATAGATTCAGGTTTAGTCAATTAATTTCTCTGGTGATTCTTGATGGGAGATTTTCCATCGGGGTGATGTTACATCACAAATAATTTACTGAATTAATTGTTGATCATGTGTCAATAGACACAAGTAAAGACTAGTCATCTTCTTCTCACCGATACAAGTTTGTTATTCAATACTTGAATGTCTAGAGTATAACAAAACAGTGATCACCAGAGAAATTAATTGACTAAACCTGAATCTATTAAATTTATGATTATGTAAATTTTTTGTTTTTACACTTCACTAGAGTTGTAACCTAATTTTTGGTTTATATTCATTAGCGTTGACTTTTTTTGGTAGAGTTTATCTAGTCGGCTAGCCCTGATGAGAATGATAAACTTTTTTAAAGTTTAAAATTTTCTCATTGGTTCGAAACTAGATCGCTCTAAAATTGTATGGATTGCAAAAAGTTTCATAATTTGCACCATAATTTTTTAGATTCAGTTCTTATATTATTCTTGATGGAAGATTTTCCATCGGGGTGATGTTACATCACAAATAATTTAGATATTATTCTTGATGGGAGATTTTCCATCGGGGTGATGTTACATAACAAATAATTTACTGAATTAATTGTTGATCATTTGTCAATAGACACAAGTGAAGACTAGTCATCTTCTTCTCACCGATACAAGTTTGTTATTCAATACTAGAATGTCTAGAGTATAACAAAACAGTGATCACCAGAGAAATTAATTGACTAAACCTGAATCTATTAAATTTATGATTATGTAAATTTTTTGTTTTTACACTTCACTAGAGTTGTAACCTAATTTTTGGTTTATATTCATTAGCGTTGACATTTTTTGGTAGAGTTTATCTAGTCGGCTAGCCCTGATGAGAATGATAAACTTTTTTAAAGTTTAAAATTTTCTCATTGGTTCGAAACTAGATCGCTCTAAAATTGTATGGATTGCAAAAAGTTTCATAATGTGCACCATAATTTTTTAGATTCAGTTCTTATATTATTCTTGATGGGAGATTTTCCATCGGGGTGATGTTACATCACAAATAATTTACTGAATTAATTGTTATAATTTGTTTGATACAAATATGAGTTACAGAATACCATTTTTACACAAAGTTGTTTAGCATTTTGGTAAAATTGACAATATTTTCGAGTGACAAATATGTGTTCATTGGTGCAGTATTTTGGTGAAATTGACAATTTTGTCAATAATTGTAAATTCACAATATTGTGTGAATTTACAATATTGTGATGACAATTATGTATTCGGGAATAGGGCCCCAGTAGATCAAAATTTAAAAACAATTTTCAAACCAACAAAAACTATTTCCTCCATGCGTTAAATATTTCCTAACTTTTTTGGTTTTTGTTTTTTAAGGATCGCGTGCACATATCTTTTTTAAAAGATGAAAAAAACAGAAGAAAGAAAACGATATGTAAACGCCTGTGTGCGAATAAGACTAAATATAATCACTTTTTTTTTTAAAAAAGATGTCAATCGTGTCTATTTCGCTAATTTTTATACCGATGTTATCCGAAAATAAATAATAAAATACCCTTAACCTAGCAAATTTTAATTTCGAAAGTTTTTGCTTAATTTTGTGTAAAATAAAATAAGTTTTTGTTTTATTTATTTTTTTTGAGAATCGATCATATAAATCATAATTATCGAGAAACAAAATTTATTTTAGAAAAGTATCATAGTGTGTATAATTTTTTTCAACTAACACATGTTTAAAAAATTTATTTTTCATTTTAAAAGACAAACATTTCATCTTTTCGGACAAAGTCGGCACAAAATTTTGCGAAATAGACACGATTGACATCTTTTAAAAAAAAGTGATTATGTTTTGTCTTATTCGCACACAGGCGTTTACATATCTTTTTCTTTGGTCTGTTTTTTTCATCTTTTTAAAAAAAAAAGAGTATGCAAACCATTATCGGTTGTGGTTACGTTGAAGATAAACATATCTAGGTCAACATCTGGTTTGAGTTTATGATATATAATATCATAAACAATAATTCTCTTTTCAATTAGTTGTAGCAAATTTTGCAAGCTTTCATAGCTTTTATTTGGTTTCATGTACTTCCTTTAAATTCATTAATCATCAATAATACAACTGTTTTTATTGGGGTTGGGGTTTGTTTTATATTTTTAATCGGAATTAAAATTACAAGAATGATTAGTATTTGCGTTAGAGTTCTTGTCTTGTTTTTTGTTCGTTAAAATGTCTAACAATTTAACATGCTTTAAAAATTATTTTAGTCGTAATAGAAATAAGATTTTATAATTTATTGTCAAAGTGATAACATTTTTTACAATTTGTTTTTAGATAAATACATTTCTTGAACTCGATTATTTATTATAAAAATAAATAATATAAATTGTTGCATGTTCACATTGTTCGTTGAGATGTCTTTGACAAGTTCGTGGGCCTTTATACTGTTTTTTACTAAAGCCAAATTAGGACAAAAATGAGTCAATTTCTAGAAACAATTAAAAACCAAAACAGGTTGTGATCGATGTAAACAATATGGTTGATATTATTCTTATCTTTTAAGTTTGTTTATAGTAAACAATTCTGTTATCTACAACATAAGACGTAATTTCAAATAAATTCAAAGATGATTAAAACTTTCGTTTTATCACGTCACAGGTTTTATAAAAAAATCTTTCTCTAGTGGTGAGACTGTGGTTTCTGTCGGACTGAATATACGATAATTTTCACATCATGACGGCTGATCTTCCAGCATTTTAACTTTTGAGTTCTAAAAGGAGTAAATAATTATGATTTACCTTTAGATGGTAAAATTGCTATATTCAATTGTTGATAGTTAATTGTAATTCTCAAGCTGGATATCACTATTATATTGAATAAGCAGAAGATTACATGATGATTATTTGGTAATGTATGACTGACGTAGAAGTAGTGTACCGCATTTACCACTTGTCGAATGAGATTTTTATTCATAGCAGGCAATTCAATGAATGCGAATATGATGAATATGGTTCTACACCATATCGTCTATCGGTTAGTGCAAACAATCAAATTGTTGAAATTCCACGCTCTCATATAGTGATAGAATGCCGAATAATTTCTTTGTCCGCACTGCAAATATATTAAATGATTCACCGACATCAATAGTCTCTGATGGTTTTAATTAGCAAAACTGTATTTAAGAGTGTTTGAAGTTAGAAATAACTAAAGATATTTTGAGCTTATAACTTACGTTAATTTAATTATAATAAATTATTTCATGCTAATGAAAAACAGGCTAGCTAATGTGTCAAATGCTTAAATTAAAACGTGATCTTACGTAATATTTTTGTACCAAAATATTTTATTACTCATTGATAGAACATATTATATCTATGAAATTAATGTAGAGAACAAATATTACCTTAAACGTTAAAAATAAAAATAAACATTTAAAGAGAACTAGTATCATTTATATATTTGTTTGGGCACGACTGTTACAATTTTTTTTATAGTATAGAAAAAAGTTATGTTTCAATTTTCTTAACAAACAAAAAGTGAACCATTAGTTAAAAGTAAACAAACGCTTGACACAATCTGGTTTTAACTCCCAATAATAATATTTATTTGTTATTTCGTATAAAAAAATATTGCCGACGCTGATGCGTAGGATGACTTCACCACAGCTCTGGAAACAAAATGTTCAGAATTTATGGTGAACTCCTTCTAATACTTCAAATAATGGCTAGCTATTGTTATAGATCTATTTTTTTATTTTTTTTTAAATCTGAATGAGTGCATAAATTCTGGAAAATAAAATCTTAGACGTTGATTCCTAAAGATCTTGATGCTTAACAAACAGTTGCTTAAAATATATATAGGTGTTAAGACGACAACTAGGCAATGTCGTTCAAAACCACTTCATACCAAAGTGCTATCAAAGCGATACGATACGATTTGAAAATCAGGATCCAGAAATGATCCCAAAATTTCATAGTTTAAGAGAGTTGAAATAGAATTACACGTAGCTCAATCTTTACTTCATCAATTTCGAATATAATAAAATAATACACTAAAATTCACGTTTTAACATTCGAATTAAAATAAGACACAAACTTAGTACTTTCGGTTTGACATATCAATTTTCTGACTGAAAATTTTTATTATTTCTTAGAGATAAACAAGATCATAATTCGCATCCCTAAAATAAATTTGGTAACAATTAGATAAGTAAAAGATTAGATTAGATAAATTTGGTAACAGTTAGATTAGTTAAAATTCGGTTGTGATATCTATTGTACTCCACCCGTATACTCCCAGGTGAATACCTAGTTAGAGCAGCTCGTCCAATCCGGTCTCCTTTAGGAACTTCAGTATATAGAAAGGATCAGGTTTATGCCGGTCAAGCTCATCAATATAATACTCCCCCTCCCCCTGGAAGACTCTGGTATATTCGCTTATAAGCTCAAAGTAATTGGTTTTCGGTCCAAAAACTCCTGCGCCCAATCCTATCGCGGTTTTTGAACCAATCGTGTATGATTTGATTTCATCGTTACTCCAGATTTTGTTCCCTGTGTAAATTTAATTATGGAGCCTTTTCAGATAATAGGTTTCATGCTAAAGGCCTAATTACACGATGTGTTTTTACATATGTTTTCACATTTGTGATAACATTTGTGAAAATTTTTGACACCCAATCGATATGTTTTAACACATGTGATTTAACTTTTGTGAAAACATATGTAATTTTAAAAAATGTCTCTGACCCATTTTCTTATGTTTTAACATTTGTGATTTGCGATTCTAACCTCAAATTTATTGGTTGTCATTAAGTACGTGTGTTTACAAAACGTTAAAAACAAACATAATTTAATCATTTAAACAAAAAATAATAATATACGATATTTAAATATATTACATATAAATAATTATTAAATAATAATTTCTAACATAAATAATTCAATTAATGACAAAAAATGACAACCTGGTCAAAACAGGAAACATTGCTCGTGATTGAATTATGGGAGCAATATCAGTGCTTGTATGATACAAAACATGCATTGTATTGTAATAAACATGCACGAAATGATGCGATTGTTGAAATTTTAAAAGGTTTGGAACCTAAAAAAGTAACAAAAGAGGAAATCAAGTCGAAAATGACTACACTTAGATCAAATTATAGCCACGAATCCTCCAAAATTAAAAAATCGAAAAAAGTGGTGCTGGAGTTGATGACATTTATTGTCCCAGCGTGTTTTGGTTCGAAAAAAATGGCGTTTGTGGAGCCTTATTTAAGGCAAAGGGAATCTCCAAATTCCAGTGAGAGGATAGATATTTGTATTTGACAATTACTTCGGTCTGAAAGACCTAAGTATTACATTCATGAGCTCAAAGTGAAATTTTTACCCCCACTTTTTTTGACATTTCTCGACGTTTTAGGACCTCCTGATTCTAAAAAAGCAAAAAAAAAAAATGTATGTCTGTCTGTCGGCCGGCCGTCATTACCTACACTGCAGGGAAAACGGCTGGAGGGATTTCAAAAATTTTTTTTTCTGAAAATAGGTATTCACAAGATGCAGGTCCGAAAGGACGCTGTGTTCGATAACTGTACCGGAAGTGTGTCAAAAAAATCATTATGTGTGTCAAAAATAGCAAATTTTCATATTTTTGGCTTAAAAAACGTTCATTTTAAGTGATTACGAGTAGGAACATTAAATTTGGGGGAATCTTGATGGTCGGGATTGGTATGTGAGATCAAAAACTAGATTATTGCATTATAAGTTTGTCAAAAAAATGTTGTCAAGTGTGTCAAAAGAAAAATTTTTATTTTTTTTTACCTAATTTTTTGGAAAAAAAATAAAATTAATTGTTTGTTGGAAATGAAATTTTATTATTATTATTGAGAATTATGGCATTATAAGTTTGTCGAAAAAATGTTGTCAAGTGTGTCAAAAGAAAGATTTTTATTTATTTTTTTACCCAATTTTTTGGAAAAAAAATTGTTTGTTTGAAATGAAACTACTTCGGTTTTATTATTATTATTGAGAATTATGGCATTATAAGTTTGTCAAAAAAATGTTGTCAAGTGTGTCAAAAGAAAGATTTTTATTTATTTTTTTACCCAACTTTTTGGAAAAAAATAAAATTGTTTGTTTGAATTGAAATTTTATTATTATTATTGAGAATTATGGCATTATAAGTTTGTCAAAAAAAATGTTGTCAAGTGTGTCAAAAGAGAGATTTTTATTTATTTTTTACCCAATTTTTTGGAAAAAATAAAATTGTTTGCTCGAAATGAAATTTTATTATTATTATTGAGAATTATGGCATTATAAGTTTGTCAAAAAAATGTTGTCAAGTGTGTCAAAAAATGTCAAATCATTTATTTTTTAGCCAATTTTTTGGAAAAAAGTTTGGCTGTTTTTATGACGTAAATGTAATTGAAAATGAAATTGAACATGGAAATTTTTGAATTTGTTATAGTTTTTGAAATATTTTTGGAATTTTGAAAAAGTTTGCATTTTTGATTTTGTAATAATTTTTGCAATATTTTTAGAATTTCGGAAATAGTTTTAATTTTTGATTTTGTAAGAATTTTTAGAATATTTTTAGAATTTTGAAAAATTTTTAATTTTTGATTTTATTATAATTTTTGGAATTTTGAAAAAAGTTTTAATTTTTGATTTTGTAATAATTTTTGCAATATTTTTAGAATTTTGGAAAAGTTCGAATTTTTAAGAATTTTTGGCATATTATCGGAATTTAGAAAAAGTTTAAATATTTGATTTCATTCTAATTTTTAGAATATTTTTGGAATTTTGAAAAAGTTTGATTTTATTTAATTTAACAATATTTTTGGAATTTTGATTATAATTTTCCGGCAACGTATTGATGTTTCGTGTTAGTTTTGTAATAAATTTTTAAACAGATATAAAAAATACTTGTACTTTAACAAAGAGTTATGTTTGATATACATCGCTGCCCAAAACTAAAAACCATGTCCTCGTGAAAGTTTTTTGCCGAAAACTATATCAAAATCCTTTACCCAGACCGAAGTCTTGATATCTCAGAGCTGTGAGATTTCAGCCCCTCCATATTTTGGTTTTGATTTCATGTCGATTGTGGTAGGCGGTATGTGTTTGCTTCCGACGAAGGAAATTTTACGGTTGATTCCCTTGATGAATTGATCGAAGAAGAGGGTGTATATACTTCGTCCTCAACACCAAAACAAAAAAAAAAAAAAGATGACTGTGATCCCTTACTAGACCAAGCTTCAAAAATGATTGAAAATTTAAGTAAAAATGTTGAATTGTTAAATAAACAAAATGAAGCTTCAAGTTCTGGAGGTCAAGTCTTTGATATTGAAATTGAAACTTTTGGCAAATTTGTTATGTCAAAAATTGACCGCATAATGAAAATTGATTTCAACGTAGGCATAGAAGGTAAAAAAAAAATTTTGGATGTGTTGTTTGAGATGGAAGCTAAAGTAGCACAAACAAGTATCAGCAAATAATATTGAAAGTATTTATTGCTGATACTTGTAGGTGCTACTTCATTAATGAAATATTGAAATTTATGTTTATTATTTATTTGAAATTCATGTAATTTATGTTATTTGTATATTGTTACAACAATTAATTTTGTGAAATTAATGAAATTTGTGATATGAAATTGTTTTTAAAAATTAAATTTTTTGATTGCATCCCATTGCCATTTCACCATTCCCACAGTGTTGAAAAATTCGCGATATTTATTTCTAATTTCAAGTGGGCTAATGGCTGATCGTATACGTACAACTGATTCCAAACCGGTTATGTAGGTATTTTTTCTCCAACTTTCTGAAGTGGTATTTATTGAGATATTTTCATTATCAATTGAGGTGTAGAATGTTTTAGGCTCGTTTGCTTTTATAAAATTATGTAAAACGCAAGTTGCCAAAACAATATCTTGCACAATTGATACATCTAAATTTATTTCTTTTTGAAGAACTTGGAATCTGGTTGCCAACGTACCAAAAGCATTTTCTACGACCCTGCGTCCCCGGCTAAATCGATAATTAAATATTTTATTTTCTTGGCTCGATCGATCACTATATGGTTTAATTATACGGTTAGTATTTTTAAAAGCATCATCTACAAGTATAATGTATGGTACTTTTGATTGAGTTTTTGGTAGAATTTTGTCTTCAGGAAAGTTTAAAAGATTTTTCTCAAAAGCTTCACATAATGTTGAATCCCTGTAGACTCCTGCATCATTAACCCTACCATTACAGCCTACATCCACATACAGAAAGCCATAATTTGCATCCACCAATGCCATCAATATAATGCTGTTGAAGCCTTTATAATTGAAATAAAATGAACCATCCTTTTTTTTAGCGCGAAACATAATATGTTTACCGTCTAAAATTGTTATAATAAACATATTAATTAACATAATAAACTGCAAACAAATTAATACGGTTTACCTAAAGCTCCTAAGCAAAATGGAAAATTCCATTTAGTATCAAATTGTTCTGCAACTTTTTCCCAATCTTCGGCTTTGTTGGGTGTCTGAAAAATGAACACAAATTATTTAAATAAATCATGTCAAATTATTATTAGGTATATGTATTAATTTGATTATACCTTTCAATATTCGTCAACCAAAACATCGTATATTACGCGAATAGTTTCAGTAACTATTCCGGAAATTGTTTGTGGAGACATCCGAAAAGCAAAACTTAAACTTTTAAATGTTTGCCAGTTGCCAGAAAACGAATGGTAACCAATAATCTAATAAAAATAAATATAAACATTAAAAAGCGAAATTTTAGAAATAAGATTTGTATTTCACATTATACTGTACTAACCTTGACGAAGCTGAAATACATTCTCTCATTACTGTATTTTCACGTTTAATTTTAGGTTCTACTTTAAATAAAAGGAGTTTAAATGTTTCCACCGACATTCTTGCGTAATCTCTAAAACCGGGTCTATCCTCAAGTTGCAGCTCAGAAAACAATAGACTTGCAGCACCACGTCCCTCATCTCTTCTTATAAACCACTTTTTGGACCAAAACCTTTTTGGTTTTCTATTTTTCTTTTTATTTATAAGTTTACTAATAATTATGCATAAAACTGCACCTGTTATTTGATAATTAACAACTTTTTGCACAATCATTTTGTATTTCAATGCAAACTATAATTTGACAGCAAGTTATAGATTATAGTATCGTGTGATCCCCAAATTTTATCGACCTTATGTTTTTTTTTACATATGTAATTTCAAACATTTTTTTGCTGTGTTAAAACATGTGTGAAAACACATCGTGTAATCAGGCCTTAAGCTTTCTTTTCTTGATGAATGGAAAGATATCACATGGTGTCTTTAGCTAACAGCTACTTCTGTCCCTTCTACGGGTGAGCTGGGACTAAAATGTCCATTCCTGGTGATATATATGACCGAAACCTATATCCAACTTAATGCGGTCCTATATGGCTTGATCTTTTGTTTTTCTCTTTAATATCGGCACAGTTTTTCGCCAGAGCCTTGTGCAACCTAGCCGATACACTCATTGCAGAGATATTTTCACAGAAGACTCTCAAGCTAACTCTCTTAGTCCTGATTTCTATACTGTAGGTGGTGATTACCCGAGTATAATTTTAACTAGTTTACCGATTGTATTTAATTATGACAACTCCTTGCTACACAAAAACGCGTCTCTCTGCTCACTTTTCTTAGTAGTAGCTGACCGCTGGCTTCGAACGCCTTAGTGATACCCATGTTTATCTCCGCAAACTTCATAAATAAGCCGGCGTTTTGATCTTCTAGCACCGCGGGAAATTTCTTCCTGGTCTGTCCAGGACTCCTGCAGAGAAAGAAGGTAACCTTATGAGGGATCAAAATTAGAGTAATTAGAGTAATTTTACCATTTGGTCGTCATCGTACTCTACCACCGCATAATTAGGGTTGAAGTGAATGCTATCGCCTATTGATTGACCAGCCCTACTTTAATTAGTCACAGATCCGCCGCACCAAGAAACTGTGGATAATCTTCAGCCAGATTAGTCACGTTCGTCGCTTTAATTGTACCAGCATAGCTGGAGTTTGGCCTGAAATGGTGTTGTTCCCTTTTCTGATGGATGGGCATCCTGGGCTTCTTCGCTGCAATATTTGCGGCATCATGGACTCTCTGGCCGATTCTTGTTTTCTTCTCCAAAGGTTTGGACTTTTCCCTTTCGTTCCAGGGAATCTCTAATTGACCCCTCTGAAGACATCTTCTCCGCGAAGAACCTTAAGCCCCATCTGCTACCAGCTCCACTGAACCTCTGCCTCAGTTGGTCGTCTAGCCTTCAAGCCTAACCTGAAGGTGGAAGAGGTGGAGAGGACATTTATACCCTCTACTCCTCGTGCGGTCTTTTGGCATTGTATTCAACCAGAACTGTAACAGTTACTTGCCACTGGTAGATTCGCAACGTCGACTTGACGAAGAGCACACTTGTATCTTCTACATTTGTCGAAACTGTGACGTTCCGCCTTTATGTGTCTGTTTTTATTTCACCTACCTTTCTTTGTATATATGCTGTTCATTTTGTGCCCACGAGTATCACGCAAAAGTAGGTCGACCAAGTCAGGGCCTTGATAACTTGGGAAGGCAAAATTCACTTGGCAGCTACCTGGTATCCAAGTGGATCATTTCAGAACTGAGATTTTGGAATGGTCTTCCAGCCTGGTAGATGCTTGGCACGGTTCGCATGACACCGGCTTATTCGTCTGATTACACATCATGTAAGATGATCATGTTTTCCACGACATGCCATAACAAGTGTAAGTAAAACGTGTAGTGGAAAAACACGGTGACCCGGTGGCTGCTAGCGTTGTGAAGCAATTTAGTAACAATAAATGAGTCGCGATTGCGTGATTACGAATTTTAGTCATTTTAAAACGATCATTCCAACCTTCGTTTCAAACCATTTTTACGTACAGTGTACACTTGTGAAATAACTACAATGGTCTTGCTTACTTTTAAATCTTTTGAGTTATGAACAAAATAAATTACGTTAGTATTAAAAGATAAATAGGAAGCTGTAATGGAACTGTAGTCAGTTCGATTATAGAAAGTTCAAATAAATAATCTAAATAAATTTTGTTTTAATCAGCATTTTTTCAGTTTACATTCCCTCGTTCATCTAAAATTTTCCATTATTGAATAAATACGATAAGCTATTGAACAATACGAATATTTTTTACTATCGATACAAGTTTATGAGTATAAAATGACCACAAATGTCACCAACGAGAAGTATAAACATATTTACAAGATTATAAAATTTAGAACAAGTATATGTTCACATTGTATGTATATCATTCCTGACAACTTTTTGAATGTAGAGATCAAACAAAACACCTTTAGATGAGAATTAAAATCAGGCGTATCTTTTGCTACCAGGAAATCTCAAGATTTCGTATAAATTTAGTCACAACTCACAATGACATGTTGCGATAGGAAATTTCAATCCAGTGTGTTAACCAAGCTCGTACAGTCTCTTCGATACTAAACTCAAAGAATCACGTAAAGATGTTTTAATCTTTGACAAGCACTTAAACGACGATCTCGACTACACACCAGTGGAACAAATGTATGTATTTACAAGCTTAAAAAATCTTTAATGAGTTAAGCCTGCTGCTTGAATATAGATAGATGTGTTTTGGGATTTCTATAATTTTTTTTTTGGAATCAGGAAAATGGTTTGAAAATGACCGAAAACAGAACGTGTTTTATTGTAATGGTTTAATTCACCATAATGCTGTTGTGTGACGTTGACTATAGCTGAACAAATTGAGATTTTATCGTCCAGCTGGTTTGTGTGCTGGTCACGACTAAGTTAAGTCATGGTTTTGGTTAATGGACATTACTTATTTAAATGTACAGTGGTGGTGTATTTCTTTTTATTATACAAAGTTCGACATGCTTAGTGTAATTTAAAATAAGTTATAAATTATGGTCTTTGAGTAACTAAACAAATCGGCTTTTTAGAGTGTGATAGCTATGAGTGCGGTTATAAGATTGATTTCACCTCCTCAGATTAATCCTCATACATAAAGTATTGTTAGAAATTTTAATGACTTTCAATTTAATGACTTTCTTTTAGACAGGATCTAAGCCGATTTTCGTTGGTGCCAAAAAACAAAAAAAAATTATTTTCCAGATTGACTTATTTAACTTGATGAACTAGATGGATTAATTGTTCTATATCTCAATTCAGAACCCACATTTCCCTATTACAACATTTATACGTGCATGATAAGGCATTGGGTTTCCTTAAAATGTGAGTGCAGGATTAAAAAACGTCAAATTCATTATTATGCCGACTTCATTTCTTACCCTTGTCACTGACTTTGTACCACAAGCTAATGACAACAAAAGAGTCAAGCAAAAAAGAGTTTGTTCGACCGAACAACGACAAATCAAAAACAATTGTATGCAGATTTGAAGCTTTTAGGTAAAATTGGACAAAGTTTGAGATCGGGGTTCCGCCTGACAATTTATTTAAAACTGCCATAACTGTTTGTCTTTCCATTTGATTTTTATGTAATTCGGTACATAAATAGGTTTTTAGTTTGTTTTCATACATCTTTGGCGTAAAATACCTCTTCTCGTCGTGCAGGAATCAGGTCTTACAATTCGAAGGAACCTACTATTTCAAACATCTCGGTCTTTACAAATTTTGAGGCTAGTTTGAGAGCGTTACTTAAAACGATTGTTCCAACCAAACCGTCACAGAAAACTCCGTTTTCTGGAATGCAAATTTTATTGGTAGCGTTTTTGTACAAAAGTCTTAGCAGCCAGTTATTTGATGCAGAAATATATTTTTCCAAGTTGAAGGTTTTTTCATGTCCTTCCAGATAGTTTTAATGTCAGAGCAAAGAATAAGTTACCAGGTGTGATCATGGGTATTGGGTACTCACAACAAAACCAAAAAATTAGGTAAGATACCAAATCAATTTAGAAAAATATTCACTTCGCATTGAAATATATTTCAAACGTTGAAGTTCATAAATGAAGAGCATCATTGTATTGAGAACTTGGTGGTAATAAAAACTAATGCAAAAAGCTATTAAAGGTTCCCAAAACCATAATTTGTGATTAATACTAGAAGCACTCTACCATCTGATCCTTCAGTGCATAAACGCGTTAAACTAGGACAAATCTTATTGAAAAAACCAATTAAAATATTTATACACATGTTATTTATTGAAGTTTTAATAATTAATAGTAGAAACAAACACATGAATTTCATAGCAGTTTATAATATTTGTTTCGTTTATTTATTTTTTCGTTAATCAAACACAATAAAATTCATGGAAAAATAACTTATTCACTGGGGTTAAGAAACTATGGTTTGCATTTAACTCGTCATAGAACAATAATAATGTTTTACTTTTTTAAAATAAATATTGATGCCAGAGATCATTTAGTCAATAACTCGATTAAGTTATTTCAATATGAAAACAAATGTAATGGATATGGAAATTGCTATATGAATTCATCAATTAATGAAATCTTTTTTTATCCGATAGAATTGATTTGGTGCTGTTTAGCTATTCATACAAACGTGAAGTAGTGAAATATAACAAAAATACTAATATTAGAATCAATAACCAAGGTTCAATAAATTGAAGTTTACGATTATTGTCAATATTGATAAGGTCAACAGAAATTAATTGCTTGCTATATTGCAAATTAAATTAGCCGAGTTTTATTAATTTATAAATTGTTTTAGTGAATTTACAATGTTGCAAGCACTGCTAATATTAAAATATTTTTTTAAAACAATTTAAGTGCTTTATGCGCAAAAACAAATGTGGAATGGTCTCCAGGACTTATTTAAAACAATAATTTAACTTGAAATTCTAAAAGTTT
The DNA here is from genome assembly GCA_963693315.1 of Diogma glabrata. NCBI lineage: Eukaryota > Metazoa > Arthropoda > Insecta > Diptera > Cylindrotomidae > Diogma > Diogma glabrata. Next base: position 259,705,776 of record OY856186.1, read on the forward strand.
ACACTTTGTGATTGTTTTTTGTTGATACCGTGTATTTAGTTTTGGCGTTCCCTGCATTTCTGTGCTTTCCAAATAATACAACTAATAAGAAGAAAAGTGTTTTAAGTCAAATTACTAAAGTAAGAAGAACAAATGGTATTTAAAAAAAGTTAATTTAAAAAATACCTTTGGTGACAACGATATGCTTTTATTGATATTCGTTATCAGTAGTTTGATGATTTACAAAGTAGATATTCATCGGTTTATCATAATGTGAAATTACTTTATCGTATTCCTCTTTTTATTGCGAATATGCTGTAATGTGACGATTAAGGAATACGATAGAATACAGCACAATAGAACATTTTTCGAAAAAATACTCTTTAGAGAAAATAGTTCCACTAAAAGAATATAAAAACACTTAAATCAACAAAAGAAAATATGTATGATATGATATTTGGCTTGTGAACTATTTAAATTGAAATAGTTATTTATTAATACACCGTTTAAATAATGGATATTTAACTACTGATTGGTTCCAAAGAAAAACATGGTCAGGTAGATATTTGAATTTTAATTCATGGCTACCTCAATCTTATAAAAGAAACACGGTTACTTTAATGGTTCAAAAAATTTTGACTTTATCGGATCCAAAATTTCATAGTAAAAATTTTAAATTGCTTTTCGAAACACTTGAAAAAAACAATTATCCATAAAAATTTATAAAGAAATTAGTTAATCAACAAATTTATGGCAAAGACAACTCAATTTCAGAAGAAACATCTATTAAGAACAATAACAAAATTTATATGACTTTGCCTTATGTAAAATGTCTTTTAGAGCAAGTTAAACATTTGTTGAAGAAATTTAACTTTGAAGTCGTGGGAACAGCCAATAAGACGTTACATAACACTGTTTTTACAAAATTAAAAGATCAAATACCTATTAATCTGCAATCGAATTTGGTTTACCAAGCTGATTGTGTATGTGGTAAATCATACATAGGGCAAACAAAACAGTATTTAGGAAAACGTGTCAAACAACATCTTAGTGACGCAAAAAAACAAAAAAAACGATAACATGAGCGCATTATCTAGTCATAAAAGAAGCTGCAGTATAAATTTACCTCTCCAAAATTATAAAATTTTGGGATAGAGAAAAAAACCTTAATAAACGTAGGATTTTGGAAATGATACGTATCAAACAACACAATAATTGTATGAACATACATACTGATACAGACTTTTTAAACAACACGTATGATTTTGTTCTACGCAACTAAACAATTATTTTTTTTTTTTTGAGATTATTCTTTTTGAAAAGAAAACATTTTTAATTGTCAGTACCATATATTTTAGTCTTCTGCAATTTTTTCAACTTTTTACATTGTATAATTGTTTGTTTTTCTTTTATTAATTTTCATTATAGCTAGCGTTTTTTTTTTGTATTGTCAGTTTTTTCCAAAACATTGTTTTTTGATATTTATGTCAATATCAAAATATTGACATAAATATTACTAGTTACTAAATATTGACATAAGTATTACCTAATTATTACTAGTGTTTTTTTTGTATAAGAATTTTTTGTCTAAATAATACCCTTGAAAATGGTTTTAAAATAAAACCGAAACAATTGTCGGGTAACAACGAAATAAAATATAATTAAAAATTGGCTTAAACCAAAAAACTATTTTAATTTAAAAGAAAATATAACGCAACCAAACTGAACACGTAATATGAAGCTTTTGTTTATCCTATAAGAAAGTAAACGCAATCTACTAGAGAATAGGTAAATAAACAAATAAAAAAGAATATATCTCACACCAATATGTCTATATTTGAAGATAGCATTATTATGATTTTGTTGGTAAAGAAAGGAAAAATGGTTGTGTTCTTGAAATTAATAGAAATATTGAAAATATTTCTTCTAGCTAGTACACTGAAAAAAAATTAAAATATGCATAAAAAGTTACAATAAATCTACGAATTTTTTTAATGAGTTGGCGGTAATAAACTCATTTATTATTCTTACTTACTTATTCTTATTCTTAAAATACTTTCATTAAATTCACAAACCTACAAAAAATATACGATTATTTTTTCATAAATTCTGGTTTATAATATACATTAATGAGTTATCAAACGATAAACAGATGTTGTAACTATTTCATATTCTTATCGTTTCGTATCGTGTTATTGTTTTGAAACTCCAACGGTTGATTGTAGAAATTGGCATTACCGCGTCCAAAATAATATACAATATTTGTATTAAATAACACTTACAGCTTTATTTCACAATTAAAAATTCACTTTAATTCTATTTACACGATTTTATGTTCACGATACAGCGTTTCGTTTGCAATTAATTTTCACGTAATACTATCCCATTTCCGTTTATTGTTAACATAATCACAGTCTAATTTTAACTTTATTTCGTTCTGCAAAAGGAATTCCTTAAGTATAATTTTACTTAATTTCTCGATTATTCGAGATCAATTTTTTTACAACGAAAACTTGAGAAATTCTGAGAATAATTGACGTCATTATTTTCATGCATGTTTAAGTTTTTTTGTTTTGTTGTCTTTTTTTGCTTGAAAACAGTGATGTAAATTATTTTAATTTGGTTAATGAGATATTGGAAAGGTTGGTTTGAGATGGATTCCAATATTGCTTTATATTTGGTTGCGATTATATAGAATCATTGCTTTAACCTTTACCTAAGCCACTTCGTCACAATCACGTTCTTAATGTCTTCTCCAATTGTTGAATCCAAACACCGAAAGAAAAAATCTTGGTTGATTCAAACATGTTGCATTGTTAATCGAAAATTAAGTGAAAATTGGGGAACTAAATACGTTTGTGATTGAATTAACCAACGCTCCGTATTTAAATTAACAATTTAACCGTTGTTGATATATTTTTTTATAAGTATCACAAACATATTTGATTTAACCATGTTTGTAGTTGAGTCAATTATGATTTAATTTTCAATTGACTACAAACGTGGTAAATTAAAAATTAGACTAAAAATAGTGATATTGAATACGTTTGTGATAGAATCAAGCAATACGCCGTATTAAATCTTTTGGTTTGGTACATCTTTGTTTTGTTTTTGCTGCTATCGATGTTTGTATGGGTTCGTTTTTTTCGTAAATATAATATTTGAAATTTTTTATATTAGAAGTATGTATTTCGCATCAATCCCGACAAACATTTTTATGCATAAAGCTAGCGTTCGTATATTTACGTTCTAAATAGGAAATGTATGAGTGTGATTTTGTTTGTAAAGGATGCGTCCATTTTTTCGCCATTTTTTTAATGATAAAATTTAAAAGACCAAAATCCAGAAATTAAAAAATTTAAATATTTGAATTATGTGTAGAAAATTATACTAATTTTCCATAATTTTCTCATTATTATGAAACATTAAATTAAAATATCGATAAATGGACATGAAACAAGACAAATAAAAAATATTAAAAATATATAATAATTTTTTTAAATCACCAAAATTAAATATAGAAAGGGCCTGTTTCATTAACGATATTTTTGTTATAACATTAACTGAAAAATTTCTTTCGCACATAATTTTATATGCAAATAATATGAAAATTATTTAAATCAATTAAACACATCTAAATTATTTCCTAAAGTAAAATGTTAAATAAAACCAGCCATGTTAAAATATATAAAAACTTTTTATTTTTCTATTCTTTTCTTTATTACTTTTCTTTACTTTGTTTATTAGTTTTTTTTCTCCTAGTTTTTTATTTTAACAAACACAATAATTTTCAAATAAAAACATGAACAAACTGAACTGAAAAATATGAACAAGAAAAATTGATCACGCCGTGGTTGATTTAAATAATGAAAATTGTTACGTTTTTTAAAATAAATTGACAATGCTACATTGGTTGAAATAACCACGTTCGTATTAGACGCAAAATCAAACAAGCTTTGTAGTTGATTCTACCAACGTTTTTTTTTCGGTGTAACGTTTATCGAATTGAGGATAAGGACAATTAGAAGGAAGGTTGAAAAACGTGACAGTGGTGACAACAGTGGATTAGTAAGTACCAGTGGTGGTTTCTTGTGGTTTCTTGTTCATATTTTTCAGTTCAGTTTGTTCATGTTTTTGTTTAAAAATTATTGTGGTTGTTAAAATAAAAAACTCGGAGAAAAGAAACTAATATACAAAATAAAGAAAAATAATAATCAAAGGAAAAGAAAAATAAAAAGTTTTTATATATTTTAACATGGCTGCCCGACTAGAATTTACTTCAGGAAAAACCATAGAATATATAAGGTCCTGAAAAGGATTTTGTAAGGTATGCCATTAAAAGCATTCCTTCTCAGGAACATGTCAGGTAGAAGTAATTATAACCTCATGTTACTTAAAATAAATGAAATTGAGGATTGTCTACTGAGGTCCGTCTATGGTCCAAGTGAGGAAATCCTGATATTTTCAAATAAAATAGAACGCCAGACTTTCCTGACTAGAACCAGTATAGGACCAAAGAAGTAAAACATTTTATCTTTTCGGGTAACTTCGGTATAAAAATTAGCGAAATAGACACGATTGACATCTTTTTTTTAAAGTGATTGTTTTCTCTCATGTTCACACAAACGCGTTTACGTATATTTTTTTTCGATCTGTTTTTTTCATTTTTTAAAAAAAAAAGTATATTCAACCATAAAAAGGAAGATCACATCGTGTATTTTTTCCGCATTATTCTTATTTCGTTTTTGTTTTAAAGTGTTAAGTTAACTGTTAAATACTAAAGTGCTTAATTATGTAACGAAAACAATACAAAGTGATAAAAACTAAATATAATTACTATAAAAACAACATCAAATATAGATCTAAATTTGAAAATTCAGTGTTAATTTTAAGTGAATTAAATTTCCGTTTATTGGTAATAAATCAATCATAGTTTAGGTTTAAGTTTAAGTTTTCTTGCATTTAAGCTTTGAAATCTACTTACTTGAAACTATACCATTTCAACATTGTTGTTGTGGCGATTTATGATAAGTGTGACATCGCTTATATTTAATTTTTTGCGGTCAAGTTTAATAAAACAAAAAACTTTTGTTCTTTCAACAGTTTGTGAGCCTGTCGGTTTTCAAGCTATAGTTATTTTTTAAAAACGATGCAAGAAACAAAATATTAAAAGATTAAAATTTATCATATAAAAAATGATTAGTTTTCTAATGCAATATTGTCTTTTTATAAGAGCGCGAAATTTTATAACACGAGATTTGTAAATGTTGGTGAGTTGTAAAATATGAGATTAAACGATTTTTCCTGTTGCACACAAACCATAATAATTTGAAATAAAAGCAGAAAAAACGGTTTTTGACTTTTACGTTTTTAATTTTTAATATTACTATAATGAATTGTATAGTTCATATTTGCTCTACAAAATAATGTTTTCGATGGCTACTACTAAAGTAAACCTGTAACTTATATTAGTATGTGATAAAAAAACGTTCATTCCACTGTAATATTTTCTATTTGTTGATTTATTTTTCTTTTGTTTCTTTCTTCTGATTCTTACGAGATCATTTGCAAGAGAACTTCAAATCATTTCGTATAATCCATGATCATTCATTTTTTTCATTCAAAACAAATTCTGATAATCCCTTTGAAGGAAAAATCAGATAAAAAATAAATTAAAATCCTCTAATAAGTGAAAAAACTTATAACATAATGTCAATCTCTTGTTACTTTACGCAAATAACGGTTATTTGGGTAAAGTTACAAGAGATTGACATTATGTTATTTGAAAACTTACGCCAAGTGCCAACGGCAAACAGTGTTAATTATAGAAAAAACTTATGTTTAACTCTATATAGTCAGTTATCAATATATTTGTGCACATTTATTTACATGCTTTTCTATGATTAAAAGAAATGACAAAATACGAATTGACTTTATATTTTGAGGATAATTTATTTTGTAAGCAAACCAGTATGGTATTAGTGAATTTTTTTAATAAAAATTGTAGATTTGTAATTATTTACATAAGGGATCTCTAATAAAACGTTTTTCTATTTAAAGTATGTATGTTGTTCGACGTTTTGTGCTGAGAAATTTAATAAATCTTTGTAAGAGTTCCGAAATTATGCCTTTGCCCTTAAGTACAATTGAAATTTAGTATATTTTAGTTTAATAAAAAATAACGTTTAAACGGTGCCACACTTATCACAATCATATCAAATTGGCAATAATCTGCATATTTGCAAATTTTATTGATATCTACGCAGTGAACACATGACGTAAATATGACATCACATGAAGGTCATACACACATACCTGACCTTCCTGTGATGTCATATTTATGTCATGTGTTCACGGTAACAGATTTACAAATGGTTTTAATTCTTTATAGACATGGATTATAAATATCGTCTTGCGTTATTTTTAAATGATCCAAAACGAAAAGAGATAGATGTAGTTCCAACAACATGGCTCATATTTGAACAGGATAAAATATATGCCAGGACCTTATGATACTCCTGTAAAATGTAAGGAGCTTCAAGAAATGGTGAAAAACTTCAAACCACCCATAACGGTATGGCCAACGTTCCCAATTAATATTCGTGGCAGAGCTCGTAAGTGCACAGTGCTTTATTATAAACACTTTTTCGCAATTCAAATTGACTTATTTATAATCCTAATGTAAATTTCTTAGAAACGTATAAAGAAGCTGAAAACAAAACTAGGGAACTGGAAACAACAGCATACGTAGTTTAGCCATTAATTATGTAGCTATAAGATCGAAAGAAAGTTCAAAACAAAAAAAAATTTCAAAGATACAAAGTTTTATACCTGTATCGAAGGTAATAATTCGACAGCAAAAAATATCATTTCTGTTACTGCTATTTTAACTATTATTATTATTATTATGATTATAAAATAATGTTATTAACGTTTACAGAGGTATTGCGAAGAAAACTGAGCAGTGTAGAAAACCCATTGGACGATAAATCTATGCTAAAGCCATTATCATCAGTGTTAAATAATGCAAAAGATTGGAATGGTCACCGTGTTTTTCGATTTAATGAATAAAAAATTCGAAAGCCGAAATATAAGGTATATGTATAAAAGAATAAATAAAATATGACTGTTATTAAACGTAAATCTTTTTTTTATTGTTATAGTAAACAATAGTGTATTAAATAATATAAATACAGTTGTATTTTTAATCTGGTTTTATTTAAACGATAATTACTAGTTCCTAAAAAGGTATTCCTTATTAGTTCCAACTCAGGCGATCCTGATCAGGAAAACATTAGGTATACATGATGTGGACCTGATAAAATTCCCTTATTAGTTCCTGAGTATTGATCTGCGTTACAAACCATACATTATCCTTATTGGACATACCTGACAAGGTCCTGAGTAGGTTTAGAAAGATTTTTCTAGTCGGGTGGTTTTATTCAACCGACCACCATAACTAATATTAATCGTGACTGATCTTCTGTCAAATTGTTTTTTTGTTTGTTTGTTTTCCTTTATATCTCTGAGAGAGAAACCGGTTTGTCTTTCCAAAGACGTGCGTAAATTTTTCATTTGATTCAAAATTGTACAATTATTGCGAGTTTCTTTTAAATCTATAAGAAAAAAACCTACTACAAAAAAATAATAGTTTCTCCCTCACTGCTACTATATAAAAAGAAATAAGAAAAATGACAGATTAGGATTTGATTCTAACCAAACATATAAATTTTAATCTTTTATCTATTAAAAATAAACTACACAATAATGAAAAGTTGGTCGCCAGCTAGTTTTCATAATATACTTTCAGGATGTATACATAACTTAAATATTTGCACATTGGCATTATAAAATAATAAAATATTCACTATCATAAAATCACTGGAAATTCAACAATAAATGTAAAATACTCTCGTAATTATTTTCATTCATTTTATAAAAATTAGCACAACTAAAAATAATAGATTGTACTTTTTGTTTCGTTTTAAATTATTTAATTGTTTTTAATTTATAATTTAATACAATAGTTGGTTGTTGTAAATAAACAGAAATGCAAATGGCGAAATGAGAAATTGAATATGACATATTAGCAAACACGATTTCTTATGTCTCTCTTCATACAATTTTAAAGTTATGTTCTCTCTATATTTATATATACTCTAAGGTTTTATTTAACATTTTACTTTAGGAAATAGTTTAGATGTGTTTAATTGATTTAAATAATTTACATATTATTTGCATATAAAATTATGTGCAAAGGAAATTTTTCAGTTAATGTTATAACAAAAATATCGTTAATGAAACAGGCCCTTTCTATAATTAATTTTGGTGATTTAAAAAAATTATTATATATTTTTAATATTTTTTATTTGCCTTGTTTCATGTCCATTTATCGATATTTTAATTTAATTTTTCATAATAATGAGAAAATTATAGAAAATTAGTATAATTTTCTACATATAATTCAAATATTTAAATTTTTTGATTTCTGAATTTTGGTCTTTTAAATTGTATCATTAAAAAAATGGCGAAAAAATGGACGCATCCTTTACAAACAAAATCACACTCATACATTTCCTATTTAGAACGTAAATATACGAACGTTAGCTTTATGCATAAAAATGTTTGTCGGGATTGATGCGAAATACATACTTCTAATATAAAAAATTTCAAATATTATATTTACGAAAAAAACCAACCCATACAAACATCGATAGCAGCAAAAACAAAACAAAGATGTACCAAACCAAAAGATTTAATACGGCGTATTGCTTGATTCTATCACAAACGTATTCAATATCACTATTTTTAGTCCAATTTTTAATTTACAACGTTTGTAGTCAATTGAAAATTAAATCATAATTGACTCAACTACAAACATGGTTAAATCAAATATGTTTGTGATACTTATAAAAAAATATATCAACAACGGTTAAATTGTTAATTTAAATACGGAGCGTTGGTTGATTCAATCACAAACGTATTTAGTTCCCCAATTTTCACTTAATTTTCGATTAACAATGCAACATGTTTGAATCAACCAAGATTTTTTCTTTCGGTGTATGCCTAAATACTCTTCTGAATTCGATCGATACTTTGCAAGCAAAAACACCAGGTATTTTTAGGTATTCCACATTGTTATTGTTTCACAACAACAGGAAAACAATACTGCAAACAATATTTCTAACTAGACTATTCTTCTAATAGTCCCAGAAACTCTAACGGTTGATTGTAGAAATTTCCAGTATAAAGACAGCGTGCAAAATAATATACAAAATATGTCCATTAAATAATACTTAAAAATTTATTAACAAAAACCAAAAATCGCTTCACTTCTATTTACATGGTTTTATGTTTACGATACATCGTTTTGTTTACAATTAATTTTTACTTAACACTATTGCATTCCAATTTACTGTTAACACTATCGCCGTCTAATTTTAACTATGTTTCGTTCTGCAAAAGTAACTCCTAAAATATAATTTTACTTTGTTTGTCGATAAAAGAATAATCAATCATTCAATTTTTTTACAAAGAAAACTCGAGAAATTCTAAAAATAATTGACGGCATTATATGTATTTAATTTAATTTTTTGTTTTTTCGACCTTTCTTCTTGGAAACATGATGAAAATGATTTTGGTTTTGTTATTGGGATTTTGAAAAGGTTAAATTGCACAGGTAATCATTTTCCAGACAACAGAATTAGTGTTACATACAGTAGGTGCTTTCGATTTGACTGAAATAACTAAAAAAACTACAACAATTGCATTCAATTTGCTTCAGTCAAATCGAACGTGGCTAATTAGAAGTTGAATGAAGTTTATAACTATTTCCATGAAAGAAATTGACTTTGACTTTATATCATGCATTTTCCATTTCAAAACAGAAGTATTTGAAACTGGTTGAACTATATTTAAATTTTAATAAAAAACATGCGACTCCCTCCACAATACCGTTCTGTTGATCAGGTTTCGATCCGTCATATTCGCTCGCTCGCTGAAATTGAGACAACCTTTTTTAGATTGGGATTACAACATTTTTCTCTCATTGTTAATTTATTCTAAAAAGTGATAGCGCGGCATCACCAACGAATACCCCATCGATAAGATTGACAGTGCTTTTGTTGACTGAATAATTTTCATCTGTCTGTAAATTATATACAAAACTAAATCAATTTTTTACACACAATGCACATTAATATTATATTTATGTACTGAAAAAACTATCAAGTTTTATTCTCTTTAAACTTCTTTTCGGTTTGAGTTGAAACAGAACTTCCTTTATTTTTTTTCTAACCTTTACTTGAAGAACGGAGGTTGTGCATTAATTGAGTTGGCTTGCAAAATAAAATTCCTTGTAAAAGTTTTTTAATAGAGACAACGAAAAAGCTATCATTGAAATTAATCTTGAAATTAAATTTTTACACTGTAAATTTTTTTACTTTAATTACAATAAAATTTAAACAATATTTATCAACATATATTTAAGTTTAGATTTGAATTTATAAACAAATACTTTAATAAAGTTATTTTACCATCTAAAAATAAATTAGGGTAACTGATAATGCAAATTATAACGAAAACAAAAATCGTAGCAAGTAGTCTGTTTCTTATCAGTATTCGTTTATTTAGTGTTAAATTGGTTTACTAAATACCATAATTGCGCAAAAGATTTTAATTTATTTAATTTTTTTATTTATTTTTTCAGAATACCGTCAGTAATTAATTTAGATATATCTGTACTGCAACGTTCACTTCTCTTCACTTTCAGGTAAGTTATTATTAGTTGAAAGTAGATTTTGTTTTTATTTTTTTTACAGATTTTATTTTACATTTCTGTGTTATCTAAGCTTATTCAGTAAATTTTGTAACTGTTGGTGCCTCAAAATAAGAAATAACCTACCGCTTCCTCGTATTTATAATAATTATATCAATTAATCGTTTTATTGAATTACATATCGTCGCTTTAATAATGAAATAACGTATGCCATATATACGTTGTTATTATATAATGGGTGCGCTGCATTCCCCATAAGGATGTCTATAAAGTGGCATTTTAACATTTTCCAATTTATTTATAACTGGGGTTGTAAATTAATATATTGTTAATTAACGTACATGCAAATTTGAATTTGGTTAAATATTGAAACAGCGTAAATGCATGTACGATATTTCAATTCCTTCAGAATAATAACTTGGGTAAAATCAGTGTCGTATACTTTACATACATTACGATCGCCACATGAAATGGTACATCTAAAATATTGTATAAGCATCATTCATTACTACATGATATGCCGGTTCATATAAATAAAAAATTGTAAGAATATTATGCGTTAGTTCAATAATAATTAATTTTAGGCTTAATCGTACTTCCATGCAAAATGAAATAACGTATATGAAATATGAAATAACGTATAAGGTACCTGATTGACTTTTCACCTCTTTTTATGTAGAAAAGCCAGCAGGTACCAATGTGAAATTTTAATATGTTGTGGGGAAATGAGTCAAGATTAATTGGTAGAAATTTCCAATATCTTTATTCATTCAATAGTGCTACCGAGTTTACGAAAATCAGAAAATCGAAAAATCTTTAAACCCAATTATCTCGAAACTACACTTTTGCGAATACGTTGTTTCATTATTAAAGCGACGATATATACATTTTATGAATATGAAAAAATTTAAGTTTGCCTATAGAATGGTTTTTGGGAAAAAGTTAGAATCCACTTCGATAACTCATTGTGCTCATTAAAGAAAATCCGCTGAGATATCATTACTGAGGTTATTTCATCGACATAATATGAAAGACTGGTTTTGAAATTGGTTTACAACAATATAAATTTTCATTGGCGTATTTTGATGTGATTTTCTAAAATCTTAACAAAGACAGAACCGTAAAATATGTTTTAAAAATAATGGACCACATTTTAATAAAAGTTTATTATACATTGTTTAAAAATATCCAATAATAATAAAAAAATTGTGTTCGTGTTACCATTATTTCTTGTGTACGTAAACCGAACTTTTTACAGCTGCATTGATGCCATTATTGTTCATTAAATTTGATTGCTTTCAAAACATTACTTTAATGTTTTTCATATACACAATTATATTCGCATATTTCATAATCATTCACACAGGGTGTAAGATAGGTGATTGTTTTTTTTTAATGGAACTGTCATGATTTTTTTTATAAAACAGTACAAAATGATGCAATTATTAAAATTTTTTGAGATTTTGGGTTTAAAAACGTTAAAAATTAGAAGTTAAACAAGTTTTTTCGAATACGCCCTGGAAAGTTATGATGTACTACGTCTGGCAGCGTGGGCTAAATTAGTTCGAAATTTTTCTCTTAAAGGATGATTGTTGTTTTCTGATATACGAGCCGTTCATTTACCGTTACTCAGTCTGAAATCATTTAATTTTTAAAAATTGATTATTAAGTCATAAACATGTTCCGTTGATTTTTAGTTAAGTTTATTGCATCTATGTCCCTACAAGAGATGCCAGATACAATAAAAATGTACAATATATAAAACTACCATATCACTTTTACTCGCAACTACTCTACTCTCAGAATAGAAATTTTTGCTTCATAATGGTTCTTCTAAAATAAATAATACTTAAACGGTTTTAAATAGCAAAAAAAAGTTAGAAATTATTTAGTAACAGACTCTGGGACACCACTTTTTCCAAATAAATATTGGTATACAAATGCAAGCGAATCATTCTAACTACTAAGTCGCGTTTCAGCTGTAAACTGAACTTGAAAATAATTCAACTCTAAAGTAACTAAACCCAATTCTTTTGATATCTAAAAAAAATAGAAGGTAAACAAAAAATATCGATTGTTAGCTGACGTCAAAACAAAGTCAATCAACTCGTACAACGTTTATGCCATTTAATATTCTAATAAACAATTTAAATTATATATTCAATAATCTAAAGAAATCAGAATAAATTACAATAACTGAAATAACATAATTAAAAATTAAAATATTTTTGTAATCATGAACTTAAAAAAACGATAAATCACTAAAATTCATCAAATTCAATCAATGAATTATATTTAATTTTTTTTTATTTAGAATTTTCCAATTTTCTTCTCTACCAAAAAATTGAATGAAAAATAGAAAATAAAAATATACTCATATACTGTATTTATTTTTTGATCATAACATTTTCATAGAAAAACGAAATAAACAAAAAAAAATTAAATCAATGAATTTCGTTGACGTCATACTGTTTCAGGATTTCATACAAACATAAAAAGAAATATTTTCGTTTTTCTTGTTATTTCTCATAAACATAGTCAACATGCTATCGATCCTATCTTTTTTTGTAAACAATGTTGTTTTGTGAATAAATGTAATTCTGAGTGTCTGGAAAAAAATTGTTAGTGTATTTTTTGGAATATGTAATGACTAATGACTCAAACATATTTTTTATAAGTGTATATCCAATATAACTGTATGGTTTAAAAGAAAATTCTGAGTTCAATATAAGTCATGCAAGTATTAATCCAGATCACGTTATCAAAAGTGAACTGGAAGGACGCATTTACTAGGTGCCAACAATATAGCAATGTTTGAATAATTAATTTGCACAGTAAAATATCTAGGAAGTAAAATAAAACCAAGTGTATTTCAACCTTAAATTTATCAAAAATTTGTTGCCTGACAGAGTTGATATTCATTGTCCATTCTAAGGTATATTATATAGATATAGGTTTTTAGACTCGAGGTTTAGTAAGTGCCTAGTTAAATGTAATAAATTCAGGATGATAAATGCACAATTTTTTTAAATATTTCAAAAATTATGCGGTGTAAAATTAAATAAAAAAAATATGGTGTACCTTAACTTAGTGTTTTTCAAATGACATCCCAACAATGACATCCAACTCGAATAGACTCTAATTTATATTGAATTCTCTTCGTTGTCCCTTGGAATTTTTGTATAACTATCTGGAGTAAAGTTAAATAAAAAATTACTGTATTACATGAATCAAGTGCATTTTCAAAAGATATTTTACGTAGGGTGAAAATAGCGGGTAGAAATGGGTGAAATGGTATTTGACAAAAAAAATATGTACTATATTTTGTGTTCAAAATGTACCAAATTATTATCCTTTAAATTTTTATCTGTCGCATTAAAGGAAAAGGTGCAAATGTTCAAAATTATATTATGAAAAACTGTGTTGTATAAAATTCTAAAAGTTTGCAGATTTCTAAATGCGGTTCGGCCGTCTGTTCAACGAAAACGTGAAAACTACTGGATCGTTCTAAATTGAAAAAAGTTTTCAGTTGTAATTTCCCAAGGGCGGTGATAATTCCAAATAAATTTTTTGCCAAAAATTTCGAAAGTAAGTATATAGTCAGTCATATATTATCAATACTACTTGCTTGAGGAATTTTTCAAAATATTATGAGAATTTATCAACGAACGAGGGGAATTCGTTTAGAAATTTTTTTGCCATTTTTCATTTTTTTATATATTTTTTATGAATTATGCGTTGGCCTACTGTGATATCAGTTAATTATTTCAAAATTAGGCTGATAATTTTTAATATCCCAGTAGGCCAGACGTATAGCTATTTGTTATTAGTATAATTCAAATGTTATTGGTGAAATTGAATGATGTCATTACATTTTAGAGTATTTCATTGGTTTAAATTAAAATAAAACTAAGGCAAAAAATTTTCTTTTTAATTTGGTAGTCTAATCTGGTGACCTGGAATACTTTTCAGTTTTGTGGAATTTTCATGTTCTTGTCATTCAAGTTGGATTTATCTTAGTACATAAGGTACTTGTGCGGTTACCTGTCTGAAAGCTTTAGAAATAATGGACAAAGTGTAAGAGGGGATTCTTCGTGAAACTTGAATAACTTATATGTGAAACTTTAATTACTCATAATTCCTGTCATTCGATTTTGATAAAACTCGGTTTTCTGAGTGAATCTTGTTTCAGATACTGTCGACACAATTGGATAATATCCAGAAGTTGTAGATTAAATATCGTTTTTGTCGTTTCTGAAAAGTGAAAAGAAGCAGTTACCCTTAGTAGATAGGATTTCTGAAAAATTTTTGCAAAGCCACATTATTTGATATTCTTAATATAACAACTTACTTAAGTAATATTAATAAGGTGCTATGAAGTTTCAATTTAGAAAGACATATCGCTTCAGTGGCATATTTGATAGCATGTCTGCCAAGGGATTCGAACAAAGCACTGATGAGGAAGGTTCGAATTCTTTCAAAACATTACGTGTGAGAGAAATAGAGTTTGTATATGAGAAATTGCCAACCATACCTTCGAAATTAATAAAATCCAAATGATTTCCTTAATTACTTGAGTTTAATTGATCACAAAATCCTCAAATAACTTGTTATGTTATGTAATGACATTTTTTGTTTTCACGCCCACGAATTCATGTTTAGTAATGCATTAATAAAAACAAAAAAATTGTGCCATTTTTTCTTCTTTGCAGTATACTTTATTTTTAAAAGTGTTATTGTAATAAACTATATATATAACATACTCTCCACCAACCGAAGTAATGATCCGACTCACTTATTAACCTAGAGCAATAATATATAAACCTAAACAACGTCGGCAGCAGAC
>OY856186.1:260338705-260351205 GCA_963693315.1 Diogma glabrata
AACTTAAACATAACTTCTGCCTTTGCAACTTTTATGAAACATTTTAACAACAAGTATATTTTTCCGTAACAAAATAATAACAGGATTGTAACTGAGCCGAATGATTTGTTGCCAATCGTTAGGTCGAAACTGTAATATAACCCATATGTTACTAAATTTATTTCAAAAAACTGAATTGCAACCGAATTGTAACTTATTTATGTTACAAATCAAAATCTGTGCTAGCTGGGATATATATATATATATATATATATATATATATATATATATATATATATATATATATTTATATATATATATATATATATATATCTGTAGGTGGGAGGTAAACTACACCAAGTCCAATTTTTTCAAAATACGTTTTTTATACTGTTAGAATCAGGATTCCGTTCTCTACCGAGAGGTTATAAGCACTGAGTCCTAACTAGTGTAGTTTTTGAGATAGAACAATTTTAAATAGTCCAAGTCCATAGTAAATAGTCCATTTTCAAACAGTTTTTTGGCTTTCCTGTAAAATTTTAAAAATGTGACTTGGTGTAGTTTACCTCCCACCTACAAATATATATATATATATATATATATATATATATATATATATATATATATATATATATATATATATATAATATATATATATATATATATATATATATATATATATATATATATATATATATATATATATATATATATATATATATATATATATATATATATATATATATATAATATATATATATAATATAATATATATATATATATATATATATATATATATATATATATATATATATATATATATATATATATATATATATATATATATATATATATATATATATATATATATATATATATATATATAATATATATATATATATATATATATATATATATATATATATATATATATATATATATATATATATTATATATATATATATATATATATATATATATATATATATATATATATATATATTATATATATATATATATATATATATATATATATATATTATATATATATATATATAATATATATATATTTATATATATATATATATATATATATATATATATATATATATATATATATATATATATATATATATATATATATATATATATATATAATATATATATATATATATATATATATATATATATATATATATATATATATATATATATATATATATATATATATATATATATATATATATATATATATATATATATATATATATATATTAGACTGGTCGTTAAAAACTAAATTTTCCGAGACGCCCCCTAGAAAAATTCTTTGTGGTCAAAAAACCACAACGGCACTATTTTTTTTTTTTTAAATCAAAAGAACACGTGCCGCAAAATCGTCGAAGTTGATTTTTTGAAAAATTCGTAGATTTTTTCAAATATCTCATAAAATATGCAGATGTCAAAAAAATCACATAACCATTTTTGTAGGAAATTTAATTCTCTACAAAAAAGGTCCAAGTAATTTTTTTCCGAAAACGTATAGTTCTCATGATATTTTGAAAATGAACTTGTAAGTTTTCGTAATTTTAAAAAAACATAAAAAATAAAGATGACGAAAAAGTCCTAATTTTCTTCTTATGCTATAGAATGAAATGTATAAAAAAATAATCGTGACAAAAAAAATCAAAAGTAGTACTTTTTCGTCGAAATTTTCATCATTTGGTTTAACGAGTTTCGAAGAATTTCAAGTTTTATTTCAAAATATCTTCAGAAATATAGGTTTTAGGAAAAAAATGACTTGGACCTTTTTTGTAGAAAATTAAATTTCCTACAAAACTGATTATGTGATTTTTTTTGACATTAGCATATGTTATGAGATATTAACAATTTTATCAAAAATAAACTTCGATGATTTTGCGGCACGTGTTCTTTTGATTTAAAAAAAAAAAATAATGCCGTTGTGCTTTTTGACCCCAACGAATTTTTCTAGGGGGCGTCTCGGAAAATTTAGTTTTTAACGACCAGTCTAATATATATATATATATATATATATTATATATATATATATATATATATATATATATATATATATATATATATATATATATATTATATATATATATATATATATATATATATATATATATATATATATATATATATATATATATATATATATATATTATATATATATATATATATATATATATCTATATATATATATATATATATATATATATATATATATATTATATATATATATATATTATATATATATATATATATATATATATATATATATATATATATATATATATATATATATATATATATATATATATATATATATATATATATATTATATATATATATATATATATATATATATATAATATATATATATATATATATATATATATATATATATATATATATATATATATATATATATATATATATATATATATATATATATATATATATATATATATATATATATATATATATATATTATATATATATATATATATATATATATATATATATATATATATATATATTATAATATATATATATATATATATATATATATATATATATGAGCTATTTCACGAAGATCCAACAACGTTTTGACTTGACCACTTTTAATTTTGATTATAGTTTGTTTATAGATAGTCTTTGATAAATAAAAAATACAAGTTCTCTTAGAATTTTTTTTTCGACCAGGGGTCTTCACAGGGTGCCCCTCAATTTTTGTTATTTTGTGATGTGAGTGCATTTTGACGAGCGATTGTAGAAAAACTACTCAATCGATTTTCATAAATGATATGTCGTTGAATAGGTATTAGAACAAAGTTTTTAAAAATGTACACTGTTAATATTTTGAAATAATTTTTAACGGTGTAACATAAGAAAAAAATGGTGTAATTGAAAAAAAAGATGGCACAGCCTTTTTTTTTTTTTTTAAAAACTAAATTGAAGCTTATTTTATATCTAACCACTTGTGAAAGTTTAGGACTAGCCATATTTTTTGTTTTAGAGATAAAATTCGTTGTGCATATGACTGTCGGGAATCAGTTTTTTTTGTTCTGAAGGAAAATTATAAAAATGGCGATTTTTAGATTCAGATTTTTTTTTTATGTTAAATATCAAATATTTTATTATTAAATGAACTTTTTCAAAGCAATTTCAGTCAAGTTCAGCAAAATTTTGCGACATTTTGACTCGACCCTTTTTAATTTGGTTTATTTTGGTCTATATTTAAAAAAATTCTACTTGAAGCCGTATTTTTCATTTATCAAAGGCTATCTATAAACTAAAAATGCCGCCCGAAAATCCCTCCGAATACAAAAAAAATTTAATTATTAAAAGTGATGCAATTATTATTAAGTGCCAAAAAATTGAAACAATTCACCGAAGTTCTCGTTCTCAGCAGTCATCGTGTGCTGGTACAATCGAAATTGTGTTGGTCACTTCACTCTGAGTAAAACGTCCTGAATTACATGCTATAATGACTCTGTCGAAATCCAATACAAAGATGCTCTAAATAGACTTACCGTCAACAACGAGTTAGATCTTAGTGATGAATTTTGTGAAATTCAGTTACAACATATATTTCATGAAATTGGGGGTGTGATTGCATCTGTTATCAACTGATAAGCTTGAAACAGATGCGATCGGGGAAGGTGCGTGCAAGAAGATTCTTTATACGGAGTGGAGGTTGTTCTCAAGTTATATTTAGAACATATCATCGCCGTCTATTCGTGCCTACTCGGTTTGATGCTTAATTCTTTGCAACATACAATTTTTTTTTATTTTCTACTTTAAGCAGCCAATCTGCCCACCAAAATGAAGTAGGAAGAATATATACAACTGTAAGAGCATGACAAGGGGATCGTTGTAATTAAATGGAGATAGGAATGTAGCAATTGTAATAACTACGGTTGTGATAATTGGTATACAGCCATTCATATTATTCTTGAAATGATACACCGAGATGTTAAATTTCCTTTAGTCCATACCATCACCGAACCACACAAGAAGTATACAGAAACCCCTCCTAGTAAAGAGATAATTGAATTATATCAATATTTCAAACCTATATAAAAAACAACCATTTATTCAAATCCTTAAACCTATAATACCACCCACCCGTTCAATTTGATTTAATTTACATTGTCATGTTTCCCTGTTCATAGCACTTCTTACATAAAATGTTAAAATATGCGCGGAAATAATAAAATTTACAAGAAAAATGAAAAGTGAAAAGAAAAATAATTATTAAATTATTTATAATAAATTTTAAAAGAATATATTAAATTAATTTTAATTTTGAATTTTGTTTTTATTAAAAAGACAAATAATACGAATAGGTGGGTTGACTGGGTGTGAGGTTTAAATTTATATCATTTTATGTGTGTACACGTAGAAAACGTAACAAAATAATTTATTCGAAATAACTGTGAGAACTGTTTCATATAAATATATAAATTGAAAGAAAAATTACGTATAAATCAACCCTATTGACAAATCACTTTATTATGGTTAGAGTTTATGTTCGTTGTTTCATATAAATTTATTATTATTTTTAATTTATTTTAATCAATTTCAATCGATAAAGAAAAAAAACAGTTAAAAAAACGATTTTCAATTCTTAAATTTTATTTTGCAAAAACATGCAGTTGATTTCTTAGCATTTGTTAAAAACTCTGAAATCAATTGTTGAATTTAAATTCGACCCTTGGTTTTATTTACTTAAGCCAACACATGAAAAGTGTCAAAATAAAAAAAACCAAAGGAATTGAAAATTAAAATTGAATGACAGAATTAATTTTTTTATTTTGTTTGTTGTTATTGTCTTGTTAATAAACAAATAAGGTGAGGTCATACATCATGTCATGTTAGTGATATATATAGTCAGCACCATAAGATAAACATTTTTTGTGACATGGAATGGTTGTACTTATTATATTTTATATGTTTGGGAGTAGGGTGTGTAAGTGCCCGTGAAAGCTCGGATTTTTCGAGCCGCATTTGTTACCTATCATAAAGTGCTTAGTAAGAATACTAATGGTTACTAACGGTCACTACATAATAACAGACTAAGTATTATGTGAGATTCAATATGAGTGATCGTAAGACTAATCCTCATCCTATAGAAAATAACCTGTTGATATTGAACTATAATATTAATTGGAGTATGGACAATGGAGTTCTAAATCGAATGGTGCGAATCAAAATCGAACGTGCGTACTCTAAATGTTGCTCAAATAAAATAAAAAAGTCTGCAAGGCTCACTATGGCAGATGAATGTCGTATAATTCTGTATAGGAATTTAATGATTTAGAAAACGGACAACCGTTGCTCGCAAACTAGTCTTATATATATCGAGGTTTTGCTTATCAAACTTTTTATCGGTATGGCAATACAGAGTATACGAACAACTAAATTTTGATATTGATACATAGGACAAACTTAAACAAATTTTGAGAGATGAATTTAAAAAAGCTGTTTCAACCTTGTAACGTTTGTATAATTTTCTCATTAAAAAAATTGAAACACATTTATTACATTTCGGAATGTATTAATAAACATCTTAATCGTTTCTGATATTTCATTTTCTCTTCTAAATAAAACTCATAATTCATTTCTTAAAACAAGTACTAAAATTTTCAAATTCAAATATCCAAACAACTAAATAATACGAGAGCAAATTACAGAACGCGTCCACATTAACGAAAATTCTGAACGAAAAATGTTTTATTTCTGGAATGTTGTTACACCTTGTGTTTTGTACACGGTTTGTTATAAATGTCTAAAATGGCTATTAATTTTGAGCATTCCGTGTTGAAAACTTGTGTTTAAAAAACTATGGTGATTGCAAGTTTAATTAATCGTTTCAGTCGACACTGTGAAAAGAATATTATAAAAACTAGAAATTCAGTTGAAAATTAAAATTAAAAATAAGAATAGTAATGTTCAATTTTGGAAGAAAAACTGTTTTTGTGACTGTAAAAAATGGCCACGCCTAAGTTCTTTTTGCATACATTTGTAATAAATAGTTCACCACTATACTAGAACTTGATTGTAACTATTATTTTTTTTTTTTAAAAAAAGAAGGAAAATTAATAAATCTTTTATTCAGACGTGTTGATAGTAATGAAAAAAAGTTTTTCAATTGTTTTACCTTACCTGGTTAATAAACGAAAAGAACAACATTGTTATTAAATTGGATTTGGCTAGCTGGAAAGGAATTGGTTAAGTTTGAATAAAAAAGCTGAAAAAAATGTGGCTGACATTTACTAGTAAAGCTGGAAAGGAATTATTCTTGAATTTAAATGGGTGAAGAGAGAGAGAAAGATTAGTAAAATTGGAACTGAAAAGGGGTATTGCTGGTATTTTATATAAGAAGGCAGAAGTTATATCTCACCAGATTGGAGGGGGTATTAAGGCCGGATGAGAATGACGACAGGAATGATTTAGCTGTAAGTTAATCTTAAATTTATTCTTTTTGTTCTAAAACTGTACATAGTTTCATTAACAAATTTTAACTTTTGTCTCTGGTATTATATTCTGAGAAATGTCAGAATAGAGACTTTTAAATAATAAGAGATTCCTAAAGTGGAATTCGCCTGAGGGTAATTTGTTTTCCCAGCATTTGAATAAAAATCAATATTGCAATTTTGTATAAAGGTCCAGGCACGGCAAGCTCTAAAGTTCACATGAATGGTACTTCGGATACCATGGCAAATAAGAGTATTCTACACGGTGCTAGGAACTTGATGTAGTTTAAATAAAGGTTTGCACAGTACGAGAAAATTTAGAATAAGCGTCACGACTGCGAGAGTAAATCAGTACGTCACGAGCTTGTTGATCGGGTTGGCATTCCCGATCCAGATACTTTAAAGATGTCTAATGAGAAAACGTACGATTCACCACCTTTTGCAAGTATGCTGTTCCAACGATGGACTACATAAGCTTCAGGAAATGATTCCTTCGAATCGAGCTAGGTTGTATAAAATATACTGCGTTCCAACTCCATTTGGCTTGAATGAGTTCCTAAGAGCCTCTTTTAATTTTAAATTCTTCACCTTCATGTCAATGGTGTATTAATAATTAACGGTGTATTATATTTTATTCAACGGTGGAGCATTATGCTAATTGGAAATGGAGATGAAATACGCAGTTATGCAAATGAAGATGTCAAACCATCTTTACGCAAAAAGGAAGCATTACGAAAATTGCCGCAGCCTAAAACCTTTAAGCAACTTTAAAGCTTTTTAAGTTTGAGTTGTTATTTCTGGACATTTATAGAAATGTATCCCATCCCAGTGTAAACAACATTTATCATCTAGTCAAGTGTTCTACTATAGATGAAAAACGTAATCTACACAGTTGAAAAAGTCAAAATTTGAGCTTGACTATTTTGGATTTTCGTGGAACTTGGCATATAAGTAGTATAGACAAAATAAAAAATACGACTTATTCTACAATTTTTTTGTGTTTAGTTTGAGCATGGAAAAATGAAAAATCTGCCAATCTGATGTAACTTTGAAATGTTCAAGAACGGCTGTGCCGATTTCTCCAAATTTTGTTTGATGGGCGATTAGTTAATCGCTTGAAAAAAAAATTAATTAATTGTCTATGTAATTAAGTTTAGAATTAAGATATTGAAAAAACTGTTTTAAAGGGTCAAATAGTTCGACTAAAATTCTAATTTTTCATCATTTTTTCAAACAACTTCCATTAACAAAAAATTTTTAAATTTGAACTTTTTTTTTTAAATGGTTCTATCCATACTTTAAAATATATCAAATTTACAAAGAGGCGTGAAACTAAAGTTTTTTAAATTTATGACTTACAATTACCAAATATTCAAATATATATAAAAAAAAATTATGAATCAACAACATATCAAAATGAGACAGCTATCGAAAAAAGAAATATCATTGCAAAAACGGTTGAAAAGATATGAATAAAAAAAAGTTAAGTTGTATTGATCGCTTTGATTCATGCATAAGAAACTTATTTAGACAAATTAATTTTTATGATTCGTAACAAAATCCGAGGAAAACTATAGTAGTTACAAACTGAAGGTGTGGATGTTAATCAGATCGAGTGTCTTCTTCCTGGAATTGCAGTTCACCATTGCTTTCCAACCGTGTTGCCTTTAAGACAAAAATGAAGAGAAAGATTTCTGGTTTTGAATTCGAACTGCACAACGAAAAGATGAATTACTGATGCTGATATTTGAACCAAAGGTGATGCAATTTTAAATAAATTAGAACGTACCACGAGCAAGCTCATTTTGCATCAACAAAGACTATTGAGATAAATAATTAAAAGGTTAGCTATTCAGAATTGTATTGAGCGTATTATTGCTAAACACTGTGAAAAGGAGATGATGGAGTTTGAACATTCCACAATCACAACTGATGCATCAACCTTAAATGGTCAAGTGTAACGGTATTATGAGTCGATAATTCGGCTCATGATATCAGTATTATCAAAGCTATCATTAACGATTAAGAAAAATAGTATAAGTAGGGGAACTAGCTGCAACAACATTTAAATAATTCGCATCAGAGAACCATTTGTATAAGTCCGTTCGAGCTAAGAAGATATAATAAGCCGGTTCTGGTTCAGAGCTACAGGATGACAGCAATTCATGATCTTTGGGTTTGTGTCTTGGCTATGCGTAAGGTTCGGGTCTAAAATAAAATGTCGATATTGAACTTTGAGTCTCAGCTAAAATTGTGGACTAAAACCAAGAAAGAAAACATGAAACGTTAAGTTTGTGTCTCAATCAATCGAAGCTCTGAGCTTTGTTGTACAGAAAGAAAATGAAAATAAAACCAAAATTAAAAATAAATAAAATAATGTTTGATCAGAATAAAAAAGCTTTATACCGATATTTTATTTGAGAACCAAACTTGAAGATCAATATGGACATTTTAGTCGAGACCCGAACCTAACCCGTAGCCAAGGCCACACCTGAAGCTCATGGCCGCTATATTTCTCAATAGCCTTGGACCAGGATCGGCTTATTATAAGCACTGAGCTACAAATAGAGTAAAAATGAGATGTGAAATACATCACAATCCTTAAAAAATTTCGAGAAAATCATCAAAGATAATTTATAAGAAATAAAATAATCTACAAAAAAAGCCTTGCAATATTTTTCAATAAAGTTGATAATTTCGTCGGAAAATTGAAAAAAATGTTAATATTTATCATCAATCCAACTTTAACCTTGATTAACTTTCGAATAAAATATCTATCCAAAATTTATGAACGTTAAATTTTCTACAAGAACTCATCTTGGTTTAAAGCCATTCCACATGCAAAATATAAAAATGCGCCACATAAACAAGAACATTCAAAATGAAAAATACCACGATGTAAAAAGCTACGAAGCTATCGTCCTCGTAAAAATTCATTTGTCCGGTAAACTTTCTTTTGCATGAATCAGCGCGATCAACACAATTTATCGTTTTTTTATTCATATCTTTCTCAACCCTGTTTGCAATGATTTTTTTTTTCATCAATTGCTGTCTCATTTTGATATATTGTTGATTCATAACTTTTTATATGTGTACATACTTGGAAATTAGTGATTTTTAGTTAGTCGAGGAGAATTAGTTGAATGAGGATAGTTCTCAAGTTTTCTCGTTGATTTTTTTTTTTTGAATGGAAAAAATATTTGGGGTTTCTTTAGGGTATAACAATTGCAAGTGTTACCCTAAGTGTTAACCCCCTAAGGTTTTATTTGTTCAATTTTATGTTTGGTTGAACTATTTGTTTGTAAAATTTTGTGCGAAAAATAATTATTTTAAAAAAATGCTCCGATTTTCTTGAAACTTTAATGATCGTTAGTATAATAAAAAAAACTAACACGTATTTTTTAATGGCTCGAACTTTTTTAAGAAACAAGAAAGTTAAAAGTTAAATTGTGCTCGAACGGGTGAATCGATTTTAATAATTTTTGTTTGTTTGAAAGGTACTTCAGTTAGGCTTTAAAAGTACTATACTGATCAAAAACAAATTATATTTTATAATAGTTTTAATTTTTCAAACCTTGCGATTTAAAAAAATCTTAATTTTTTGTTTCATTTTTTTATGTTTGCAAGATTTATTTTACTGTAAATTTAGATTTAGGTACTAATAACTAGTGCAGGGATTTTATTTTTTTTTTTTTTTTTTAATAAAATGTGTTGTGTAATAGGGTTTAGAATATGTGTCACAACAACACATAAATACCTTTTAAGACCTAGGTCTAGACCTGGGTCCCACAACAACTGGCGTTCTAAGGTGTAGATTAACGCTTTTTTTAAACATCTGTGGGTTGAAGCCACCTGAGACTAAGTGTTCCGGCAAACTATTCCATTTGTACGCAGTTCGGACAAAGAAGTCTCTCTGCCATCTGCCAGTATGACAGCGCGGGATCTTTACCGTTTCACTGGTTGCGGCAGCCGATTGCCGAGTGGAACGGGGGTAAGAATAAGTTTGAGGCATGATGCCGCTGATTTCATCTGAGCACTGCTGATGACGATATTTGCAAAAAACAACGAGGTCAGCAACAGTGCGACGATGTTGTAGGGAATCAAGTTTTGATGTCAAAGTTCGATCACCCACAATTCGTATAGCTCGCTTTTGAACAGAGTCCAAGAGGGCCAAGATGGAAACAGAGGCAGCACCCCAAACTTGACAGCAGTACTCCATACAGGGACGAATATAGGACTTATAAACATGGAGCAATTGGTATGGAGTAAAAAATTTTTTGCATCTATTTAGGAGGCCGAGTTTTTTAGACGCGCTTTTTGCCATCGCCATTACATGATCGTTCCAGAGTAGGTCATTTGAAACTGTGACACTCAATAAACGAATGCTTTTACATTCACCTATTGGTTCATCACACATACTGAATAAAATATCTTTGGGGAACTCGGTCTTTAATCTGGAAACAATCAACAGCTGTGTTTTGGTGGAGTTGAAATTGACAAGGTTTTGGTCACCCCAGTCGGCGACTTTATTCAGGTCTTTGTTCAAGTTTATGGCAGCGTCTCTCCGGGCAGGATTAATTCGTTCGTGCATTTTACCTTTTGAAGGAAGGGGCTCGAACGACTTATGCAGAGTACTATCATCTGCAAAACTATTTATTGGATTACTGGTGATTTTCAACAATTCGTTGATATAAATCAAAAATAGGGTTGGGGACAATACTGAGCCTTGGGGTACACCAGCGTTAATTAGTTTAGACTCAGAAGAAAATCCGTCTAAGGTTACCGAAATGTATCGGTTGGATAGAAAATTTTGAATCAGCTTCACAACATTGGGATGAAAACCGTACGCAACGAGCTTGTTGATTAAGTTGGCATGCCAGACTCGATCGAATGCCTTGGAGATGTCTAAAGCGATAACGTATGTTTCACCACCTTTATCAAGTATGCTGTTCCAACAATGCGCTACATAGTTTAATAGATCGGTAGTTGATCTTTTGTTTCGAAAACCGTATTGGCTGTCGGATATTAAATGATTTTCTTCCAGAAATTTTGAAATATGTGTATTAATATAATGCTCATAGACTTTGGATAGGACCGATAGTAAAGCTATTGGCATATAATTTGATATATCGGATTTTGGTCCCTTTTTGGGGACGGGCTGGACATTTGCCAACTTCCAGCACGAGGGAAATATACCAGATTTGTAGGATTGGTAGAATATTTTAGTTAAAGTTGGTGCAAGTTCTTTGGAAAAGGTTTTTAAAATAATGGGTGGAATATTGTCCATTCCTGATGCTTTGTTGATGTTTAACCCCTTTAAAAGTTTAGCGACTATTTCGGGTTTGAAGTGAAGTTCATTCATATTAACTCCTGAAGACTGGATTTGGGGTATTTCTTTAGGAGTTTCCAAAACAGTGGAGTTCAGAGCAAAGCGTTCAGCGAACAAGTTAGCTTTTCTTGCGGGATCATTGACGATTAAATCACCATCAATAATAGGGGGAATAGAAAATTTTGTACCAGAATTTAAAGAATTGATGGCACTGTAGAAACTCTTGTCAGAAACAGACATAGACGTAAGTTTTGAGGCTTTCGCTCTGTCAATTTCGGACTTTTCGTTTGAGATAATCTGATTAGATATTTTGTTGGCCTTTAGATATTGGGATCGATTAGTGGGAGTTTTGTTATGAATCCAAATATTAAATGATCTACGTTTGTTTCTAAGTGCCGTTTTGGCAGCTTTCGAATACAAGTATTTTTGTTTGGGTTTTACTATGGAGAAAGGGACAAATTTATTGATAGCAAATTGGATGGTTTCTGTAAAGTTTTGAGCAGAAACATTTACATTGTCAGTGTAAAAACAATGACGGTCGAAAGGGAAACCATGGAAAAAATTTTGAAGACCACTCTTATCCATTTTTGAGTAGTGAAATATTTTATGGGGCTTGGGAGTTGTAGTTTTAAGTAAATCAGTTTTGATAACTGATGAGATTAAATAATGATCAGAATTTCCAATACTAC
>OY856186.1:260356205-260423705 GCA_963693315.1 Diogma glabrata
GCATGTTTCACTTTTATGCAAAATACATGATAATAGCATAAATAATACCGTATATATGGTAAAATGTCAAAAAAATGCAACAATTATTGTTTCTTTTTCATGCCCAAAAATGGGCATTTAAATTAAGGCAACATAATTTTATTTATACTTAGGTTAAAGTAAATAAAAAGAAGTACAGATAAATAAAAAAAAATTTTATTTTGGATGACTTCTCATAAAATGACAACATTTGCCAAATTTAACGAAAAATGCCAATTGTGGCCGAAAAAATTAAAATTTTTTCATAAAAATTAAATCCCATTTTAAGACTATTAAAATACATGTTTCCTGAAATTTTCATGAAAATTCGACGATTTTTCCGCCCCTTATCATAAATTTAGTAAAAAAAAAAAAAGTCACGCAATTCGGTTTTTTGAGGTTAGGTTACACTTTTGAAGTATCTAACCCCCATAGATGAATTTGAAATTTAATCACAAACATTTTTCATCTTTTTTTTTTTTTTATGATCATTAGAGCCCGAAATATTTCAAAAATAGTGAAGCGACCTACTCGAAAAACACCAAAAAACCAGTTTTTGCCATTTTTGAGGCACTTCCGGACCTCCAAATTTGCTAAATAACTACATGCCCACTAACTTTTATGTCCTTAACATAAAACAAAAAAAAAATTCAACTTTGCTCTTACATCAATATAAAATGCTAATATGACTCCACTATAAAACAATATCCTTCAGTCATAAATATAGTTTAGGTGATTTATTTATTATATGTTGTTCGGTGGTCTTTTAATTATTAGGTTAAATAAATTAAATTTTATGTTTCCTTCTTTATTGTTAATCATGTTAAACAGTTCATTGTTCATCCAATGATAGATTTTCAATCCCAGCCTTGTTCAACAATTTCAGTGGTTGTGACAACGCTGTTAATGAAATCTTGTTTTGCAAAGCCCATTGCCTCAGTTCGTTCAACAGATCTATTTTAAGAGCGTTATGCTCATATTCCAGGTGTTCGCGCATCAATTCCTCAGCAATATCTGCTTCTGATAAAAAAATTTAGCATTTTCCACTTTGGGATGTACAATCTGGCATATCATCGTCACACTCTACATATCCATCACAAGTAACACTAACGGGGATGGTATTTTCGATCATAGCATTTTCTGCTGGCAAATAATTTTCAAAAATGGCATTCAGGTGTTGTGGCGGTGGCCGATCCATTTCTTCATCCGTTGATACATTTGATGCATCAAACCTTGCTTCAAATTCGGCCGCTCTCTTCCACCGCATTATGTGGTATCGACCGTTTTTCAGAGGTATTTTTTACTATTTAAAACAACGTTAGTGAGAGAAATATATAATAAAGACTGATTTTTTTTTGTTAGACTGTTGGGTGTAACATTCGACCCACTGCTTAAATTCAACGCTCATGCACAAGAAATAAACTCAAGATTGAAAAACAGGAATAACGCATTAAAAGCACTAGCGGGAAGTTGATGGGGCAAAGATAAAAACACGATCATAACAACATACAAAGCAATAGGAAGACCTATTTTAAATTATGCTGCACCCATATGGACTCCCCAAGCTGCCAACACTCACTGAAATAAGTTGCAAACAACACAAAATGCTGCTTTGCGAACCGCAACCGGATGTCACCTGATGGCTCACCGAGATCACTTGCACGTGGAAAGTAACATATTGCCGGTCCATGAACATAATGAAATGCTAACCAAACAATATCTATTGACCTGTAACAGAGAGCAACATCCTTGCAATGACACCTTAACTACGATCGAACCACCTAGAGACATAAGTAAGACAGCAAGATGCTTTCTGCAAGATGTCAGAGATAGCCAGATTACTGGTAACATAGACGAATGTACATATAGAACTGGTTTAAAAACACTCCACACCAAACCGGTTGAAAATACAATAAAGAACTATATTCCAAATCGTGTTTTGAATGGAAAACCACCAAAAGTAGCTGCCGAAGAGGTCCAACTGCCCCGTAGCACCAGATCCATCCTAGCTCAACTAAGATCCGGTTGGTCACACATTCTAAACAACTACATGAGCAGAGTTGAACCTGAAATTATTGACAAGTGTCCCACATGTGAGGACACGCCACACGATGTAGACCACCTACTTAATTGTCCTGCAAATTTTACAAACTTGGCGAAGGAAGATTTGTGGTACCGCTCAAGGGCAGTAGCAGAGCTCCTGAACCTGGACATGGAGCCGCAGGATTAGCACCAAACACGTCGCTACAACAACAACATAAAGACTGTATCCGAGCGATTTGATCAATATACTGCGCACTAATAATAAATGTCATCGGAAAACGAGACTTGCTATAAATCTTTATGGATACTTATAAACACATATACTTATTATATGTATTATATGAAAAAGACAGCAAAAACTTAGTTAACATTCGTTCACTAAACCAAATTAAATGCAATATTACATGTAAAACTCGACCTATTTAACTTAACAACTGTCTGAGAATTTTTTTTAAGTTTCAATGTTCCGTAGTTATGTTAATTTTAGGCTATTTAACTTATTTCATGAAATAACTGTTGCAATGTCAGATAAATTACCGCTAGCTAAACAACAGGTAATAAGTTAAATACATGTATTAGATACACTTTTGTTACTTAAATTTTCACTTAATATATTAAATACATGTACTATCTGTATTACATGATTTTTTTTACTTAAATTTGTATACTTAATATGTTAAATTTGCCTATTAACTTATTTTTTTACACCAAAAACATATTAACTATAATTTTCGACTTAAAATACATGTACACTAATTAGCTGAAACAGTCATCTATTACCTTTTTCCACATGTTTAACTAAACTTTTACTTAAATTTAACCAAATCCCAAAATGGTTCACCTAAATTTCACTAAGTGTGCTGGCTGGGATTCATTTATTCATTTATTCATTTATTCATTTATTCATTTATTCATTTATCCATTTATTCATTTATTCATTTATTCATTTATTCATTTATTCATTTATTCATTTATTCATTTATTCATTTATTCATTTATTCATTTATTCATTTATTCATTTATTCATTTATTCATTTATTCATTTATTCATTTATTCATTTATTCATTTATTCATTTATTCATTTATTCATTTATTCATTTATTCATTTATTCATTTATTCATTTATTCATTTATTCATTTATTCATTTATTCATTTATTTTAAATTAATTTAAATTTTTTATATTTATTTATTTATTTATTCATTTATTTATTTATTTATTTATTTATTTATTTATTTATTTATTTATTTATTTATTTATTTATTTATTTATTTATTTATTTATTTATTTATTTATTTATTTGTTTATTTATTTATTTATTTATTTATTCATTTATTTAATTTTATTTATCTATTTATTTATTTATTTATTTATATTTTTATGTTTTTTATTTTTTTATTTATTTATTTATTTATTTGTTTATTTATTTTTTATTTATTTATTTATTTGTATATTTCATTGTATATTTCTTTATTTTTTTATTTTTTTTATTTATTTATTTATTTATTTTGAGGTTTGTGTTGAAAATTATAGAAATTATTTTTTAAAAAATCGGCCAATATATACCGAAAGAGCATTATGGAAATTATAGACAAAACTTCCATAATTTCCAAAAAACATCTCCAAAGTGCAATTTTCCAGGTTTTTTGTAAAAGTCAATGAAGATTCAAAATTATGGAAGAAAATATAAAAACAGGGGAGATTTGTTATTTGTTTATTTTTTTAATTTTATATTTTTATATATACGAGCCGCTATTTTGAATAAAAAAATTACCACCACTCGGAAGTTGAACCACTTATAATTATCAACATTCTAAGTAAAACAACATGTTGATATTTTAAATTTGTGTTGGTAGCCAAATTTCTATACTTTCAGAGTGGAGCCGTAAGCCTGTAGCTGCCATATTGATTCCGCCATTTTATATATATATTTATGAAAGGGAAGAAAACGGTACTTTTTGAAATCACCATGTTTGAAGAATTAAAATTTAAAAAAATCATCTAAAAATATGAATATTTTTGTTAAAGTAAGACGTCACTATGTACCTTTTAAACTTTTGTACCCTTTTGTACCCTGACTAGGCGTCACTATGTACCTTTTAAACAAAAAAAAATCATTAAAATCGGTTCACCCGTTCGATCACGATTTTGAAATGAAGTCAAGTGATTCCATGAATTTAATTTATACTGTTATCACGAGTCTCACTCGCGATTGTCTCACAAAGTAAAAATAAATTTCTACGAGTCAGACTCGTGATTGTTTCACAAAGCAAAAATAAATTTCCACGTGTCAGACTCGTGATTAATGCTCAAGGGGTTAAATTATTTAGCAAAAGTTATTGAGAAAAATTTAGAATAAATAAATGTTAGGTTAATTGAATTGTAAAGCTGTAACAGAAAAATGAAAAAAGGAAAATGAAAATTTTGTATTTGTAACCGGGATGAAAATTTTGTAAATGTTTACATGAAAATTTAATTAAATAATTTCTTTTTAAATTAATCGAAATAAGAATCATATATGGAGAAAAAAAAATATTATCGATGTTGATAGTTCAAAAATTATAATCCATGTTGATAGTTAAAAGCAAATGTAATAATTTACTTAAATATGTCTTTAAAAAAATTGCAAATTAGCGATTTCAATTTAGAATAGCAATCATATGTGTTTGAAAATAAAAACATAATCCATGTGGCGATAAAATGCTTGTTCTTTAATTTAGTTAAATAGGTTTTATTAAACAAACCGGACTTTATAGTGGAATCAGATTAATATGGTTTTGATTTTTGAATACAAAGTGCATATATTTGAATAACATGTGTTTGAGGATAGCAACATAACCTTGGGTTGTAGTTGAAATATAAAACAAAGGTAATTGCTTATATGGTACTTTTAACAACTAAATTTCTGATAAAAAATTAGACATTTTATGCATGCATAAAATTAATATTGAGTGAATTTATCGGACCTCGATAGGAAAATGTTTTTGTCTTAGCTGTTTTTTGTCTTTTCTTATTTCATGTTTACACAGTCTCATTTGTGTCCAAATCTGATTATTTGTACTGAACTGAGAAAATTACTTCTCGGACACACATGGCTGAAGCTCGCTGGAACAAAATTTTCGCTAGGCACGCAGTCCTCCGATTGCATTCTATTAGTGACTTACTAGCAGGTCCAGTGTTATTTACAGAGGTTAACGATATTAACGATATTTTCAAAATAAGTAAGTATTTATTTCTTAATAATCGATGGATGTTCTAATTTTACATACATTTCGCATAATTGCCAATTAAAACAAGTTTTCGTTTAATCAAAAATTATATAATCGTTCCTAGCTAGTGATTATAAATTTCAAGATGTTAATAAATTTTTGAAATATTTCAGAAAAGTGTTTTGGCATATGCACTTTAAACATTTTTCTCTGTAGCTCTAGAGTTATTGCTATTGATATGAATATATGATTTCTATACTCGAACGCAAACAATGTTTTACCACTCACTATATTTTGAAAAACTAACGTTTTTGAAATTTAAAAACATTTCAAGTGAAATATTTTCTATATATATAAAAATATATATATATAAATTAAATTATAAACTCGAAATCACCCTTAAACAGAAATTATTTTGTTACAGTCTCACAAATGATCACGTCTTAAAGAAAATCATTATCGTTGATCTTAAGGTTGAAAAAAAGTTAAAGATGAACAATTTACGATTAATTCTAAAAAATTCGTGAGAAAAATTTTAATAAAAATTGATTTTCACTGTCAAAACAAAGTGTCACAGAAATGCTTCAACAATCTGTAAAATAGGTAGAGAAAATGTTTTGATATCTGATAATCATAACACAACATAAAAATTATTTTATGTTAAATTTTATTTTGCTCTTCTGAGAAAACATTACTTTCTCACTGATTTCGGTTGGTAGCTGTAATGTTGTTTTGTTTTAACTTTATATCAAATTGTTGTTTGCTATATAAGTATTTTATTGTCTAGCTGCCGTAAACATAGCGTAAAACGAGATTCTAGGAGATCAGGCGAAACCAGAATGAAAAACTAACTATCTTCAAAACTCAGTAGATTAGCACTGTATAACCTAACGTAACAAACATAACACATATCATTATTTTTGTTGTGTTGATATCTTATCCAAGAGATAAACCACCATAAAAATCAGATAAAAAAGTGAAATCCAAAAAAACGTTTTCTTTCCTAACTTTTTTATATCATAATCTTATTTTTTTTATCTTTAAACACGACTTGTGTACGCTTAAAATCTCAAAAGTATTAATTTTGGCTTTTTATGGATATCTCAAAACTATAAAAAATAAATGTAAATAAATGTTGGAGAAAAAATCTTAAACGACATCTTTATGGTCGACAGTTTTTGGTTAAGGTTATTTTGACTTTTTATTTCTTTGTATTTTGTTGAATTGATTTTTATGGATGTTGTACCAACCAGACAGTTTAATTTGTGATGGGCGATTTGTTCAATTAATTTTATTATTATGATTTTTAATGTTTTGTTTTGCTTTATACTAATCAGCGTTTAACTATTAAAACGATTGAGTTGCTTTTTGCGAAAATCAATTCAAGGCCAGTTTTGTAACCTTTTTTCGTTTAAGGTGGTCCGGGGATATATAGTTCTTTAAAAATTGCAAGATCTGTTTTATGTGTTAAATGACTGAATCACAACAGTAATAAGCTGATACATTTGAAGGACCAGTTTAACCCTTCGTCTTGGACTGGTTCACAAAGCTCAAATAACGTACTTTTGTGATGGGAATGGGGAGTTACAATAAAACTTAAGGTTGAACTCAGAAGGTTTAATTTTGTTTGTTTTGTCTGTCACCTGTTTCAATTTTTTCAATACTCTCAATTTTATAAAGACTTAAAGACTTAATTTATTCGATCAGTTTGATATGAGTGATCAGTCCATATAGACTAATTTTCCAATTTATTAATTTGTTAACTGGCTATAGGATAGTTAGAAAAGTGGTGTTTTAACAATAACACCGCATTCGTTACAGGTTTCTTTGGACTGTATGCTGAGGGTGCCTTATCTTTAGGTTATTCACCTCAATACAGTACGCGTCTAGATTAGTTCGTTGGTTGATCTACTGTTTCCTGGACCCGAATTTCGGGTCTCTTTCTTTTTCTAACTCTATAGCATTCTGGAACTGTTTTTTGAAATATAATGATTTTAATCACGGCCACAAATTAGCATACCTATTGCTATTTGAACCGTTCGACCAAGGCCTGCTGCATTCTAGTTTATTTCCAAAAATCGATGTGTATTTTCAGCTTGAGATGAACTTCTGATTCATTACTCCTTGTGATATTTGAAACCAAGGATTGCCTTAAGAAAGCCTGTCTAGATGTTAAGGTTCTATGTTCTTTTCCTCACACATGCGGTTCATTTTACGACTAGTTTACATTTTAATAAAGTGGAACCTGCTCGAATAATGGCTTTAAATGCGGTAGAATTTGACCTCATTGCATTTGTATTACAGATACATTTTAATTACTTTGTAGTGTACCTCTTTTTCTTAAATTGCTCTCCACTATTCCACACGACCTTTCATATGTGACGAGTAGCCTCACTATCATAGAGTTTTACCATATACCATTGAGTTTTCTGAATATACCAACAACAGTTTTTTTCGGAAAACCATGAAACAGGCGTCTCATTTTCTAGATTAACATGATACGTTTTCTTTTTTGGTAAACAGTAACCGAGGCTTAAATCAAAACGAGTTTTAGTACCACACACTCAAAAAAAAAACCAAGTGAAACTAATTAAATTCTACATACATTTTACAATTTTTTTATAAATATACACACACAAAAATTTTTGTAAAATTTACATTTTTACAATTAATATTGTTATTGTGAAAAATATTATTATAAACACTACAAATTCTCTTATTAACATCCAACAAAAGATTGTAAGGTTTATAAATTAAATTATGAAAATTGTAGAAACATTTTTTGGTTTAATAAATATTTGTAAAATCCTCAAATTAAAAATTTTAGTTTATCAGAGATATTGTGAAATTTATACAATTTATTAAATTGTTTTCACAAAAGTTTTAGAAAAAGAACAAACCCTTTTATGGCATCAACAAAAAGCATTTCTGGATTTTATAACATGTTTTTGTAATATATATGCATATTATATATATATATATATATATATATATATATATATATTATATATTTATATATATATATATATATATATATATATATATATATATACATATATATATATATATATATATATATATATATATATATATATATATATATATATATATTATATATATATATATATATATATATATATATATATATATATATATATATATATATATATATATATATATATATATATATATATATATATATATATATATATATATATATATATATATATATATATATATATATATATATATATATATATATATATATATATATATAATATATATATATATATAATATATATATATATATAATATATATATATATATATATATATATATATATATATATATATATATATATATATATATATATATATATATATATATATATATATATATATATATATATATATATATATATATGTATATATATATATATATATATATATATATATATATATATATCTATACTATATATATATATATATATATATATATATATATATATATATATATATATATATATATATATATATATATATATATATAAACAAGCACATATATCATATGCGAACTCCGTTAATAAATAAAACACATTTTTTGCATACATTTGTTATATTTTGTAATTAATTTATAGTTAAAATTGTTTACAATATTTTAGAAGCCTATTCAGTATGTTGAATGGATTTTCATTTACTTAATTATAATCGCACTAAATCATATAGATACATGTCTGTTTTCCATTTTCTTTTGTCACTTCATGTGATATTAACGTAGTGTATTACATGAAAGAATATTGCATATTATCCTTTTGCTGTAATATTGAGAAAATTGCAACGTCACTCAATGGTTTTACTTTTTCTTGGAGCATAGGTTTAATTTTTTTCTTAAAATCGTGGAAGATTCTTAGTTTTCATCTTACTTTGGCATTTTAAATCTTTTTCGGTCTGTAAACAAATTTAAAAAAGAAATAATTATCAACTTTTTCACCAAACTTACATGCTGCATGTTTATATTTACCAATTTGTATATTTGAGGTTTTTAAAATTACCCCTAGCCTAAAGGGAGAACCACTCGCGATTTCCTTCTATATAAAATGTTGTTTATTTTCTCTTCCACTGTAAAAAAAAAGTTAAAACAAATCAACAAATTTGTGTTAAACGGAATTTATGGTCAAAATTCGTGATTTTGACCTATGTGTCGTCACCTATGATTTTGACCTATGTGTCGTCAAACGGATCAAGGCTGGGCTCAAAATTCTATCAGTCGTTGAAAATTTGTTCATGGCTCAAATTGAAGCTAAGATTAGAGAGTTTCATAAATTGTGTTCCATTTTCCTTAAAATTACAATAGCTGGCCAATAAGGCTGCTGCAAATCAACCGCCTGAACGTCTGAGAATAGTGATATTATTTTTTTTTGTTGTGTAAAGGAATTACAATATGTGTTATAGCAACACATAGATACGTTTTAAGACCTTGGTTCCACAACAACACAAGTTCCGAGTTGTTGATAAACGTTGATTTTAAATGTTTGTGGATGAAACATCCCCGTGACTTGTTAAATCATTAGATCATTTAATTTAAACCTTTTTCTGATGTATCTTTGCTTACTGAACACGAACATAACGTTACTTTTTATATAATCAGTTTAAAAAAATTTCAAATTTCGCTATACCTTTGGTGATCTTGAAACTCAAAATACAGTTTTTTATAGTTTTCTAGGGTTCAAGATCGAAAAGTGGAATTTTTAGTACAAGGTATGGTTAGGTTCGTACTCAGCAAACCAAAGTGCATCGAAATAAGATTTCTTTTAAACACTTCAACGATAAATGGGGTGTCCCTTATAAAAAGCAAATACTTTTTGGGAGTTTTTGTATATGTGGGGGTCTAGGAAAGACATGGGAAAATTTTAATTTAGAGATAGATTATATGTGACCGTGACCGGGTTATACGTTTTCAGAAAATAAAATTAACCTTTGTGTGTTCGTTATTACAAAACACAGTTTTTTGGAAAGATATTGGATATTACGGACAAAAAGTAGCTTTCAACAAAAAAAAAGATTATATTCGTATATTTAGCAAGCAAAGATACATAAAAAAATGGTTTCCATTAAAAGATGCAATGAATTTTACAAGTAAAACAATTAAACAGTTTAAGAAACTCTATAATCTAGCTTATATTTGCACCTTAAACCAATTTTTTACGTTTCATAGAATTTTGAACACAGCCCTGATACGTTTGAGGTAAAACATTCCATATATATAAAGATAGCTATGTACACTCTAAGTTAAAATAACTTACCATACATTCAGTAAGGAACTGATTTATTATACAGTTCGCCAGTTGTCCTGCTATGCCAGTCGCCATATTTTGATTAATTTTTATTACTTTATTATTGTCCACCAAAATTAAACGAAGTCCACAATTCAAACTATTATTTGCATCATAATATTAATTATCATGTATTAACCATCAAAAGCGTTATTTAAAACGACGTTGATGTTAATACTGTGCAAACTAGGGACTGTATCACTACCACTATTTATTATACTTAGACCACTAAATTATCACAATTTTAAAATATTTGCTTTTTTACTTAGACAACCAGATTGAAACTGAAAATGTTTAATACCAATTTTTGTTATGATTTCAATTTATAAAATTTTATAAAAGTGTTTGTAGAAAGAATTTTTTTTTGTAAAATAGTTGTTGGTTTTTTAAATTGCATATAAGTTTCTTTGTAAAGTTTAAAAAAAATCTTCAATATTGGTATTAAGTTTTACAACAAAAATTGTAGAATGTCATTTTTCTGGTCACAAAATTTTAGAAAATTTTGTGCAATTGATTATTATTTTGTTATGGATACACGATTTCTGACTTAAAATTTAAAAAAATCAACATAATCTGAACAATAATTTTGTTGAAACAATAAAAAAAAGTTGTAATTAGAAATATTTATGATTTTGTACTTTTTTAATCCAAATCACAAAAACAATTGGTAAGTTTACAAATGTTTTTCAAATTTAAAAAAATATACAAAATTTTGTATAAAGTTTAAGATTTTTTGGTAAATTCACAAAAATATTTTGTTAGCACTTTTACAAAACGATTTTGTAAATCTTACCGGCAATATTTTTTTGAGTGCAGTATCATTTATCATAAATATTAACATGAAGTTAAATCGCTACGTTTATGAATGTATTAGCTCTTTTCTGTTTTTCTCAACATTTTGTCTTCATTGCAAATGATCTTAACAGATAATACATATATAAAAGGTAATGAAGGTTCATTCTGTTGACATGCTTTCATAGTGCTAACACAGGCTAGACAATATCTGATATTGACATCCACAACTCTGGTTCTCAGTATCTACACATTCAATATGATATGATACTGTTAACAATTTTACACTGAACAATAATCACTGAATTCCTTCCAGACTGGGCCATGGTAGTTTATGGTTGAGTTTCGTCGGTCTTTTTTACTTTCGTAATGATTATCATTTAGACCGCTTTCCTTGGTTTTAGAATATATTCTAGTGCCAGCCTTCTTCTGAAGATTCCAGTGTGGTAAGTGGTAACAACAAATTCTTCTTTTTTTGGAGTAATTATCTTTTACCATTGGGTAGTAAAATCCAAAATTTTACGTCCATTAGGTTGCTGTATCGGCGTCTTGCAAAGTAAATAATGCGCATACTGAAGGACGCTATATCACGGTGAGTCATTGGCGCCTGGAAACCAGTGCAACTCAAGCGTTTGTTTTCAATGTTAGATGTGACTTGGAGCAAACGTCTGTCTTGGAACAAGTGACTCTCTATATTAACGTGTAAAAAGATTCTCTGAGATCTTAAGATCAGATAAAACGGACACATTCCCGAAAATTTGGGTTGAGGGAAGGACTAATTCTTCCATATCCGTAAAAAATATAATTCGTTATGACCTCTGTTCACTGGCCTTGGATAATTTCGGACTAATTACAAGAATGTCCTCGGCAGCTGTGCCTAATCCACGATTTAGAAAAGAGGACCTGGAGAGTGCTAAGCCTTATAAAACACAAGAGATCTCCTAAAACTCACAAACCAAGTCGATAGTTACACACAAGAAAAACTGACATTACTAGAACTAATTGCTATAGGCATTGGAATCTATCAAATAGTGAAAGTATGCACAATCTCCTATTTCGGTCACCAAAACGTGTTACAAAATTTGTAGTTTTGCGTTAGAATAACTTTTAATGCAAAATTTGCTTTGCAATTTAATAATAACTTGCTTTACATAACCCAAATAGCAAAGCTTGTATTAAAAATTGCAGTATTTTTTTCGACTGTGTAATGACATCGTCCAATGACATACGGACAGATATCAAAGCCTTAGTCACTGCCGCATACAGAGTGTTCTACAAATGCTCAAAACTTCGGCGATCAAAACATATTCAGTCGTGTTAACTCACAATTTATAGAGCACTAATGCGGCCTGTGCTTACCTTCGGAAGTGAAAACTTGCCACTGATTGTCACCGATTGTTGAATTCTATCATTATTTGAGAGGAAGGTCGTATGAACCATTTATGTTGCTGAAAATCATTATAGAATCCGAATGAATCATGAAATCATACAGTTCCTTGAAGGCTGCGATGTAATCGGATTTATTAAATCCAATCAAATTGTATGGATTGGTTATGTAGAAAGGCCTAATTAAATAGAATGATAAAAAGTGTCCCAATAACAATGATCTGCTGTTCGTCGAAGAGGGAGATCCAAAAAATGCTGTCGTGATGATATCATCCAAGATCTTCGTGATATAAAACAATAAAACTAGGGTCACCTAGTCATGGAACGAGATGAATGGACACTGATTTCATAGACGGCAAAATTCCCTCCGTGAGATTTTAAAGCCAGAGAGAAAAAGCCTGGCCATATTACTGCAACAATGTATAAGCGATTATTTTCATAAATTCATCATAGCTCTGTTGAGCAGTCTTTTATTTCTAATTTTAATCTTCACAATTTTGCTTTTGCTTTGCTTACCAAATTGCTTTTTAACGATATTAATTAAGCAACTGGGTTCGAATACTAACTATAAAATTTGTGGGTCCTCTTTGATACAGCTTAATCCAGCGTAGTTTGGTATCTAAATCTTGTTGTTGTTCCTGAAAAAAAGAGAAAAAAACAAAACAAAAATGCATCTGACCGGAAAACTTTTTTTTGCATGTATCAATGCGGCCAATATAACTTATCGTTTTTTTATTTCATACCTTTCTCAACCCTGTTAGTAACGATTTGGTTTTCATCGATTATTGTCTCATTTTTGATTTGTTGTTGATTCTTAATTTTTTTTGAGATATTTACTTGGACATTTAGTAATCTGGAAGACAGTCGATGAGAATTATTGAACGAGAGTAATTCGCATTTTTTTCTATTCTTTTTCTCAAGGTGAAAACACTTGGTGTTGATATAGTTCTAATAAAGTGTCTGAAAGTGTTTTTTTAGCTTAATTAAAATTAGAACATTTTTTTTTGTTAGTCAAATTGTAGTTAAATTGATATGCAAATTAGAGGAATTATATTAACTGTGTAGTTCAATTAAATCAAATCAATTTAGTCAATTTTGTAGTGTGAGTTAAATAAATTGTCATTTTAATTGGCATTTCAAATTTAGTCAAATTTATTAGTGAGAAAAGAAAAATAGAATAATTAGAAAATTATCTTTGTTTGTTTTGTAAATGGTGGTTGTTTTTTGTTTTTTAACTTCCCGATATGGGAAGTTATTGTTTTTGGGTCGATTTTCGAAATCGGAATTTTTATGATATCTTTACGTTTCATGACCTCCTGAAGCTATTTAGACTACTTTAGCTGGCAGTCTGTATGTGTGTGTGTGTGTCTGTATGTATGTATGTATCGCTGTATGTAGACAAATTTTTGCCCAACGCTTTCTCAACAACGGATGGGTCGATTTTAACGAAAATGGTCGCAATCGATGTATTTCGGCGTAACTTAGAGCTCAGTCCTTTTCTAGCAAAAATAAATCATTTGTTTTTTAGTGGTTTCCAAAAAACTGAAAATCATCTCTTGCAAATATCATGAGATTAAATAAATGCTATCAAGATCATGAAACTTCCATATTTTTTGTCATCATGTCAGCCATTTATAATAACATTTGTATAAACAATTGCTATCTTACTTTTTGAGTTTTTTAAGAAAATATGAAAAAACTACGTGTTGTTTTCGTTACGCAAACGTATGATATCTAGATGAAACTTTGGTATGTAAATGAGCTGCAGACGCATACGGACTTAAGGACAAACGGACAAACGGACTATACGGACAAAAAGTTCAGAGGTTAGTGAGTGGATCACTTGGTCAACTGTTCATTTGAAACTTCAATAACACTCATTTCTGAGATGTAATTTGGTTGAAACATAGTGCATAAAGATTTATCACTTTCGGTGGAGTATCTTATATTTTTTTTCAAAATTTCTACTTTAAACTCGATCTAATGAACATTTGAAATTATAACAACCAAAAAAAAGTTTTGGTTTCGATTTAGCAAAATCTCATAAATTTTTTTTCTTTTTTCTTTTGTAATGTTCGAAGTTAACTGGGGGGACAAAAATAATTTTTACATTTTTGAAAATACACCGAAAACTGTGCTTTCGAAAATTACAAAAAAAAACTCTTATGCACTACAAAAAAAAAATCACCTCTCATATGACACCCCACATGCCATGATCAAAAATAATTTTTTTTCAAAATTTCTACTTTAAACCTCTAATGAACATTTGAAATTATAACAACCAAAAAAAAATATTTTGTTTCGATTTAGTAAAATCTCTGCAGCCATGAATTTTTTTAAATTTTATCTTTTGTAATATTCGAAGTTAAGGGGGTTTTTGGTAATAACTCAAAAACTAGCAGGCGAAAATTCAATGAAAATTTTTTTTGAAATACTTCCATTTTTTTCGATTTTTCTAGACCAAACTCGATTCCTTAAAAAAAACTTTTGTTTTACTATCTCCTTATCTATGTCCATAAAATATAGATAAAAACAAATATTTGAATTTTTTTTGTTATCATCAGGTGTGGGACAACACATTTAATAGCTGTAGAAAATTTCAAGTTGATAGCACTTATAGTTTGTGAGTAAATTGATTATGTAGAAATTCGGACGGACATCGAAGTCTCACCAATAGAGTACCGTTTTTACTTTTTCAAAGTACGAAACCCTAAAATATGGTGATATTGTTTGAGAAAAATCGAAAAAGTTTTAGCAACGTTGACAAAGTAGACTTTACGTAGACTTCACCGCTAGTTTTAAATATATGGTGCAATGAAAATCTTCTTTCCAGTGTTACCAAAATATGAAATGACGATTAATTAAGTCTTAGAAAGAGAATTTCAATTTATCAAAGTTTTAAGAAAATATCTTTATGTTTCCTATTTAACTTCATGGGAAGTTCTTGGCGTGGCCGCTTTGGTCACACCCTACCCTACTAGTTTCTTTTTTTAATATTTGATCTGCATTAAATTAATGAAAATTAATTAATTGGAAGTAAATTTAAAGTCAGTAACAATATGGTTCTTGTGTCTCTGTGGAAAAAGTTTTTAAACCATTTGTTGCCCGGACCAGAGGCGCAACATTGTTATTAAGAGCCTATATTGCTATTTGTTGGATTATTCTTACGCAACAATCACCCGAACCATAGGTGCAACATTATTATTGTTATTGTGGGAATTAGATCTAGTCTATAGTTAGTATGATCGGCTGAATTAACGTGGACATGAGGAGTTGAATACGATGCAATCATGGGGTGAGTGAAACCTTTGTTTAATATTTTTTTTAAATGTAATGCTTGTAGTTATATTGGTGTGTAAGGTGATCTCGGTGTCTTCAGCCGATAAGGTCGTCAGAAGCCCTCCTCTTTGTTTTCACATATTGAATTCCGTTTACACAGTATAATTTGCTTGTGACGTGTATACCTGATTATTAGTATTGAACTAAGGGAAATTAACTCTCAGACACACAAGGTCCAGTATTCATTACACTCTAACTGTTACTGACTGTAGGCGTTAAGTCTAATATCTCATGTCTAATCTTAGTGATAAAAGATAATGTGTTCCTATCGGAACTTAACGATGTTACTACAATCTTCAACAGTGGTTGTCAGAGCTGCTACAGAGTTGGTAGTTGAGGATATCTCCAGCCAACTATATGACTTTCTTTGATCTTTCATCGGTTTCTATCATCAGGCGTGGCTCTGTGCGTTCATGGCAACTTCCGAAAACCGTGAAGTCGTTTAGTCCATAACGCCACCGCAGATTTTTCAGACCATCGAATCTAGTGGAACGAAGGATAGATCATTTGTCTGCATAGCATTTCTGGGACAAAAATTGTAGCCGCCTAACGAATATTCTCTAATTTTTTGTTTACTTCTTTGTTGCTGCTGTGGCATAAGGCATTCACCTTATGCTCAAAG
Organism: Diogma glabrata; assembly: GCA_963693315.1. Taxonomy (NCBI): domain Eukaryota; kingdom Metazoa; phylum Arthropoda; class Insecta; order Diptera; family Cylindrotomidae; genus Diogma; species Diogma glabrata. The sequence goes on from OY856186.1 coordinate 260,372,948, forward strand.
TAGTTATTTTTGGAGTTATCCAGTCAGTTTGCTTGTAAGGTATTTCTAATAACAGCTGATATATGCCCAGTTGGAAAATCTGGCAAAACTTTTTGTTGCCACATGCAAAAGTACGTCAAAATCATTATAATTTGCAACGTATTAAAGCAACTTATTCTACTGTTTGTTACACATCACACACAAAATATCTTAGTCCTTATCACGACGTTTCCCATAAGTGTATATAACTGTAAAATACCAACAATTCACAAAAAAGTCGAAATCTTTTAGATAAAAAATATATAACTTTTCACAAAAAGTTAATAGTAAGAATAACGTCACAGCCCAGCATGAGACCAGGCGACAAAATTTTGTTTTTTAACATACTCAAAAAAAAAATAACAACAGGGTGACTAATAATAAAGTCAAATAGAGGAAATAATTGTTTCTTTTCTAAATGTGTTATTTGAAACTTAAGAGTACAAAGAAACAAATTTTTTGTTTCCAAATGGTTTTCATTTAAATCATGCTGCGAATTTTTTATTTTTTTATTATTATTAAATTGATGAGGAGTTGAACTGGAATTCTCGTTTTGTAATTTTTTTGTGTATGAATGGTTTTGTTTTAATGAGGTGCAATAAAATTTGTAATATATCTTAAGCATGCATTTGACAAACGGTTGTAATAATTTGAGTTAACGACTTATTGGTTTACAGATGCCTAACTCTCCAAAAGCATCAACTCAGACACCAAATGTGGACGGGTAAAACCATCTCCGTTGGCTCTTGTATTAGGTATCACCAATTAATACATTCATTCGGCGGCGAGGGGCTGGGTTTGTTTCTGTCAGTATTGCACAGTACAGTTGTATTTTAAGCTCATGTATAAACTCCATGAGGCTATATTATGTTGAGTGATTGATTTTCTAGTATGGTTTTAGGGAGTTTGCAAATCTTCCACAGTCGACTAGCACGTGTTGTGCATTTATTACGTTCCTAAGTTCGTACGAACGTTCACTACGTTAATTTTTATGGAAGATATACAAATTACAAACCTTAAAAATTATTGAAGTGAATCAAAACAAATCATTCACACTTAAAAAGAATAAAACCTTAAACGAATTAAATCCAGAAAATAATCAAAAACTAAAGTTGAAGAGGGAAATCTTAAATTTAGCATTTTTCTTAAGATAAACTTTGTCGTATTTAACAAAATTAAAATTTCCGATTTAAGAACAACAATCTCTTCATTATTTATAAATTATAATTGTAATGATGTTATTTTTCCACCTACGTGAATATTAATAAATAATTTTTGTTATTTATTTAGATTTTCATTTTTAATTTAAATTTCTGACAGTTACGAGTATAATGATTTAATTTGGTTTCTTTTTTTATTTAAGTGGATTTTATAGTTGGTAACATGACATTCCAAAAATTGTGCTCGAAAGGTTTGAGTTCGATTTCCATTCATGAAAAATGGTTTTTATTGGAGATCTTTGTGCTATATACACATTTTTTTACCTATCAACCGATCGTCAATGACTCCACAGTTGATATATTAGAAAGTCACTCTTTGAACTAACGACCTCTTTCAAACTAATTGGATGAATTCAATTTTTAAGACAAAAATGGACAGAAAATAGTTTTTTTAATAAAGTGTGTTGTGAATTAGGAGGCGTTGTTTTGAGGCATAACGATATGCTTCAAAACACATAAAAACTCTTTAAGGCTTAGATCCCACAATATCATCCGTTCTAAGGTGTTGCTTTACGGAGACTACTTTTTTTGCTGTTTCAATACATTTTTAAGAATGGATACCTAAACAGTATAGTCCCTGGGCCCACGCCGATTTCATGTTATGATTACCACATATTTTATACATCGTGAGGCGCCTGTCCTTGACGAGTCCGAAAACTTTTGTTCTACCAATTTCCTCAATTTGGCCGCTTTTTTGTTCGGCAGGCTCCGAAAAACGCCGATTGCCCCCGATCTTGTAAATTTGCGCCAACAATTTTTGTTTAGCTATAGGGGGTGGAGTTGAGTCCAACAATTGACATTTTGGCATGTTTGGGTTGTCGGACTCGACAATAGCAGACAAATTTGAGCTTGTTTGGAGCTTGCCGAACGAAAAAGTGGCCGAATTGGGGAAAATGGCAGAATGAAAGTTTTCGGACTCGTCAAGGACAGACGCCTCACGAAGTAGAAAATATGTGGCAATCATTACATGAAATAGGCGTGGGCCCAGGTACTAGTAGGATTTACCGTACAAATAAAATACATAAAACATAAAGTTTACATTTTAAAAATTTTAATTTGGTTAAATAAATTAAAATAATGATGGTTTGGTCTCCAAGCTGTTTAAATTAATTGTATAGTAATTTATTTAAAATAAATTTATTAAGTTTTGCTTTAACAACTTCAAAATCACGGTGCTTTCAAAAATTACGAAACAAAATTGTTTGGTACTGAAAAAAATCACTTTTAATATGACACCCTCCACAAAAAATATTTTTTATTTTTAAAATTACCACTCTCAGCCCGCTCCGTAAATACCTAATTTTTTTATTTTGCGATGTTCGAAGTTAAGAGAGGGGATGAGAGACAGGAAACAAACGCACGTTTATGGTAATAACTCAAAAACTAAGCAGTCAATGATTTATTGAATTTGTTTTTTCAAATATGTCAATCTTTTTCGATTTTTCTAAATCAAGCTCGATTCATTTAAAAACTTTTGTCTTACTATCAAAACAATTATTTGCAATGTTTTTGTGTATTCGGATGGACACCGAACTTTTACCAGTAGGGTACCGTTTTTACTTTTATAAAGTACGGAACCCTAAAGAGTGTTCTTAATTCTTATATTTTGCAATCATATCCGATCAAATATTTTTTGATCGGTTTTCTTTTTCGATAGCGAAGATTTCATATCTATCTCTGTCAAATCAAAATATACATCTATCAAATATAGAATCAAATATTCCAGCATAAGGCAATCAGAAAAAGGAGCTTTTCTAAATAACATCCCTCTCAACACACATACCAACGCGAAAGTCAAAGAAGACCACAATTTATTAATTTTTGATCCAACCGTGTACGATTCAGTTTTCCCATCATTGAAAAAAAAGAACAAATAAAAAAATAGATGGGAGGCGAATCATACAATTGTATGAAATTCAAAACAATTGCTACAGCTTCCGTAAGACAACAGATCAACCACCTCGCAATTTGCATAAGTATGCATATTTTTCTCTCTCATACAAAAATGAACTTTAAAAGGTATTTACACATTCGTTGATAGACTTCTCTTTTTTTAAAATTCTTTTAATTGTTTGACCTTCACGTTGATAATGAATATTAATAAGAATAAACAATTAACTGTAGAATTTTTAGTGCATTCTTCTTTGTAATGAAATTTATAATATGTATTAAGGCCGGTCGTTACAAGCTTACGCTCTTCCTTGGGGCGTCAATGGCACAAATAACTGATTTCAACATTATGTTGAAACGTATAAAAAGAATTGGCTTTGCGTTCATAAAAGCTATAATATAAGTTCCTCTTTTATCTTCTTTTCCATATTGTTGTAATTATTATATTAAATACAAATACAATTACAAACAGATCCATTAAATCCAACCGGGTTGGTCTAATAGGAATCTTCCCATTAGAGTATTAGACAAATGTAATAAAAATGGGTTCCAACAACTACAACAGCTAGGTAGTGTTTTTCAAAGAGAACGAACCAAAAAAATTATAAGATGTCAAACTAGAGTCTGTTAGCAGTTGAACGAAATGGATTGAAACCGATACTAAATACAACATTTTTATCGCTCCAAGCTCCATACAAGATTTCTAAAAATTTTGTTATGAATATTTACATTTTCATATATGCCAATTCCTGTTAAAATTTTAAAGTCACTTTTCATATTTTAAAAAACTTTTAATCGTTCGCATTCTTAAAATTTCGTTGTTCGGTAAGTTTCTGGAGTTTTCGATTTTTTTAATTTGGAACCAAGGAGGTGTAATGACCGGTAAGCAAGGCTTGTTACTGCGCTTGCAGAAATATATTTATTTGAGGTGTTGTTGATTGCAGTCAATTTAGCTATGGGGGGTGGAGTTGAGTCCAACAATTGACATTTTGGCATGTTTGGGTTGTCGGACTCGACAATAGCAGACAAATTTGAGCTTGTTTGGAGCTCGGCTATGGTCCGCAATTCTTGATAGGATTCATCAATTAAAAAAGCAAAAAACAAACAAAAATTACAAAAAAGATAAAGCGAACTAATGAAAGAAAGAAAATGAAAAAAAACCGCATTGCTAGGAATTTTCCATTGGGATTTGTTAATGAAAAAAATATCAGAATAAACAATCAAAATTCAAAATTTTATTTCACAAAACCGTGTGTATGTAAATTGAAATTTAAACTTTTTGGTCCATTAAGTAATTATACTCAAGATGCAATCTTCCTAAAAAAATTAATTAACAATTGTAAAAGTATGAATTTCATCCAATAATCAACATATTCTGGAACGTTAGAAATATTAATACTAACGAATCTGAAACTAATGATTACACCGAAAAAAAAAACGTTGGTAGAATCAACTACAAAGCTTGTTTGATTTTGCGTCTATTACGAACGTGGTTATTTTAACCAATGTAGCATTGTCAATTTATTTTAAAAAACGTAACCATTTTCATTATTTAAATCAACCACGGCGTGATCAATTTTTCTTGTTCATATTTTTCAGTTCAGTTTGTTCATGTTTTTGTTTGAAAATTATTGTGTTTGTAAAAATAAAAAACTAGGAGAAAAGAAATTAATAAACAAAATAAAGAAAAATAATAAACAAAAGAATAGGAAAATAAAAAGTTTTTATATATATTAACATGGCTGGTTTTATTTAACATTTTACTTTAGGAAATAATTTAGATGTGTTTAATTGATTTAAATAATTTTCATATGATTTGCATATAAAATTATATGCGAAAGAAATTTTTCAGTTAATGTTATAACAAAAATATCGTTAATGAAACAGGCCCTTTCTATAATTAATTTTGGTGATTTAAAAAAATTATTATATTTTTTTAATATATTTTATTTGTCTTGTTTAATGTCCATTTATCGATATTTTAATTTAATTTTTCATAATAATGAGAAAATTATGGAAAATTAGTATAATTTTCTACACATAATTCAATTATTTAAATTTTTTGATTTCTGAATTTTGGTCTTTTAAATTGTATCATTAAAAAAATGGCGAAAAAATTGACGCATCCTTTAGAAACAAAATCACACTCATACATTTCCTATTTAGAACGTAAATATACGAACGCTAGCTTTATGCATAAAAATGTTTGTCGGGATTGATGCGAAATACATACTTCTAAAGCAAGCTACAGACCTACAATCAATATGTCAATCAATTCGAAAACGGAAATAAACGACATAAAATTTAGTATAAAAATCCCCTAAATTTTATTTCGTTTATTTTCGTTTTCAATTGATTGACAAATTGAAATATAAAAAATTTCCAATATTATATTTACGAAAAAAACGAACCCATACAAACATCGATAGCAGCAAAAACAAAACAAAGATGTACCAAACCAAAAGATTTAATACGGCGTATTGCTTGATAGTGATAGATCACAAACGTATTCAATATCACTATTTTTAGTCTAATTTTCAATTTACCACGTTTGTAGTCAATTGAAAATTAAATCATAATTGACTCAACTACAAACATGGTTAAATCAAATATGTTTGTGATACTTATAAAAAATTATATCAACAACGGTTAAATTGTTAATTTAAATACGGAGTTGGTTGATTCAATCACAAACGTATTTAGTTCCCGAATTTTCACTTAATTTTCGATTAACAATGCAACATGTTTGAATCAACCAAGATTTTTTCTTTCGGTGATAATAAGAATCAATTATTTTGGCGTATCTGATTTTTCAGAATTGTTGATTGTAGTTGACACTGATGTTTCGTAATCTATACTTAATAAAGTTACATTGTTTCGAGTTATTTCATGTAGATTGATACAACTATTTGGATTAATTTGTTTAGAATTTTGTAATTAAAAAGTACATACATGTTATTTTAGTAAAACAAAAGATTTTTGTATAAATTTGGATGTTTGGATGTTAAGTTAAATTATAGGAAACATAGAAACTTACCATTAAAAAAATATTTACTAAATATAAACAATAAAAATGATTTTAACGTTTGTCATGATTATACAGTGGTGAACCTCAATATATTTCCTCAAACATTGAAGAAAATTAATATATAGTAGAGTCTGTCTGCCATCTACCAGTAAACATTTTTTAAATAATAAATTGTTTAAAAATGCTGGCAGTAGAGACAGACTCTTGAAAAATATAGAACGACCAATATTTGAGGAATATATATTGAGGTTCACCACATTTAAAATTTCAATAGTAGTTATTGACTAGAGAAGTAATGCAAAAATTCTGTTTTGAGAGTGTTGTAAATGTAAATACATACCAATATAATAAGCCCTACAAAAAGTTTATTTTGATTTTAAAATTAAAAATACAAATTTTAATTTGTGTAAAGTTATGCTAAAATAATTCTACTCTTTTGTTATAATAAAAATTAAGAAAAACAAAAGTAACTATTCTTCCCAAAGTACTTTGTTTTAATATTGCTCCCTCCATAAATAAAGATTTGCCAAAATAAAATTTTTTGAATCAATAATCAATTCAACTTTCAATTTATTATTTTAGTGTTAGATTAAAGAAAATTTAATGTCCGAATAGTTAAAAAAATGCAGTGATTGCAACGTGAGGGTGGCTTTCGCCCTGACACCACATAGAGGCTCTCAACCTGTTATAAGCCTCTTTTTTGAAGTCTCACGCATTTAAATTTTTGTTTTGACCATGGGCTACATTATTTTAAACCTTGCGCTGCTAATACTATCACCTAAAGCTATTAAGGTGTGAGAAATCCAAGTCACGTGCAACAAAGTACGAATATAAATGAAATGTTTTTTTTTTCTTGGCACCTTACATAATAGTTACTTCTCACAGATAGTTTTCGGGATAACATCAGCAGCCCAAGGTCTTAAAGTTATGTAACCTGTGGTACATTTTCAAACTATAATAAAAACTGTGACCCTCTCGTATGATATCCTGCAGTAAAAAGCATATTTTTTAGTTTACTTCAAATCACAACTCTTTGAAACAAGCGAATCTAAAATGATTTGTTAGGAACCTTCTTATACTGTGTTGGGAAATAATTTGTATACACGTATGAAATGTTGGATTAATAGACTTGATGGATAATCGTTCACGAGCTAATCGATGATAGATTGTAGATATACAGGCCTACAGACGGTAACGTCTAGCAATGGGGTTCTTAAAAAAACAGAACCCGAAAATTGATATGTGATCCTTCCCCTATTCTTTAATACAAATTTCTATAACGTTATTCTCCGAATTTACTCGGATATTTTCTTTTTCTCTTTCTATCTGCTGTTGCTTCACATGGAGTAATTTTAGAGTTTGTGGAATTACTAGATGACCCTGGTGCTGACAACTTATCGTATGAGTTTTGCAACAGTTTGGAGTGACCACGCCCGCGTTGTCAGTATTTACCACTTCGCAGAACTCATGTATATCTTCGTTACTAGTTTTAGAAACCGTAAATTTCACCAAAAGTTTTTGTGAATAACATCATCAAAAAATTTGAAAAGCTAATGTTATCACGTAAAATGCGTATGTAATCACATTTTACTCTGTTTTTACATTTCCAAAAAAACTTCGACGATGTTCCTTAAAAATACGGTTAGAGTAGTAGTACGCGATCACAATTTTCCTTTCACAATTACAAAATATTTCATTACAAGTTTGTATAGTAGAATTTTTTTACCAGCGAATATGAAAATTGGTCGTTGTGCGCATAATCATATGCGCATGTCCGAATACTCAGTGTCTCAGATTAAAATATAAAAAAAAACTGTTGGGGTCCCATTAAAATGGACAAAAAAACGCATAAAAATAATAAATTACAATTGAAATTAAACCAATTATAATAGAAAACCAAAAACTAGTAAAAATCTTAAGGATTTTGTAGGTAATATAACAAAATTTTGATAACTAAAAATAATTATAATAAAAAAACGACGCCTATGTAAACAAATGTCACAACAAACAAATGGTACGAACTAGGAGTAGAAATTTAACTAATGTAATTGTTTTCAAAACAAATTTATCCCAAAATAAATAATACATCTATGTTTTACCTTTTGTCTCATCTTTTATCTCTTGCTGCGTGCTATCTGTCAAAAATTAATTGGTAAAAAATTCTACTATATTTCAATTGCAAGTTAATGATTTATTTAATGATAATTTACACGACGAAGTGGTGATTATGTCACGAAAACGGAAGAGCATAATTTTTCAAATAAGAACGCAGTGGTATAGTAGTAAACCGTAAAAGATTGTTTCCATCGTTAGAAGAGTGCTCTAAAAATTTAATAAAACGCCCCGTAGGTTAAGCAACGGAGGATTTCTTTTACCGTTAATTAATGAATTTTCATGAAAAACTTGTTCTCCTATATTTTTCTGGTAGGAGCATTAATATACACGTAAAATAAAATGCACCAAAAACGACGATCGAAATGTTAATTGCATTATCCGGAAGATTTGCTAAAACGATGACGTTTGTTTGAATTGCAACGCACTAAAACTAAAATGCTTTAATAAAAATTACAACATTGCAAAAAAAATACAGCTTTTAAAAATATGTGGACATATTGAAAGGCATACCAGCAAAACAACTATATATAGAAAATGATAACCAATATGTAAAAATTTAAATAAAAAACTCCTTGTGATCATATTCACACACCAAATTAGGAACTAAACACATTCTTGAAATCATTGATTATTTAGAGTCCGTTCATCTGTAGTTTATCACTAATCACATGTTTAGTATTACAAATATATGTATTTAATCCGGCTTGAAGGACCAAAATGTTTCCTCTTTAATATTCGTTTAAAAATAAACCAATGGATTGTAATAATGAAGATCTCACCCTTAAACGTCAATTTTATACATTTTCTTCGAAAATTTATTCTGTCAATTGCGTTAAAAAGCAGAAAAATTTCATCTGTCATAAATTTATTTTCCTTTATTTTGAAAGTACAATTTTTGACCTAGTAAAAATATTTCTTCTTCAAATAAAAATATTTAATAGTGACGTAAAAAAGAATGAAATAGAAATTTGAAAGTAAAAACATTAGTTATTATTATTTATATCACAGAGAAAAAAATTGGTCCTTCGAGCCGGATAAAAGACAAATGCATATCACATAATGCATATCACAATCTGCTGTCTCAAATTTTGACGAATTATAAAATAAACTGAGTAATGAAATCTAAACTTACACCGTGTTAAAGTTTGAGCTTAATCGAACAACTGACATAGGATCAAAAATTAATGGCCAATTTGGATATTTTTGTTTTGCATTTAACATTTTCAATTGCTGCAGTTTTGTCGATTTATGACCTTATTTATGTAGTTATGGTCTTATTTTGACTAATTTTATTGTTTATTGAACAATTTAATTAATCTAATGTTGTTTTTGGTTGGTTTAACCTTCTTGAATTTGAAAGTAACATAAAGTAATAGAAATTTGTGACAAAACTGCATAATACCTGATTTTAACAGGTTTTCAAATTTTAAAATTCATCCCAAAACTTTTTTTCTTAGTAATTTAAATTTCAAATAAACACCAACCTTTCATAAACATTAATATCGAATGTATTTCTTGGTATATAGAGAAACACCAATAACTTTTTGATCGTATCATTGATGATGGATGGATCATTAATTTCCCAAAACTGAATTCATTACCAAAATAAATGTCGAATTTTAATTTTGAAATTAATAAAATTAAAAAAAAATATTTAAAATTCTCAAAACAGAATATTAATTTCTTATATTAATTTATATCATTGACATTCTGTTTATAAAGATTCTTATCTTATCATATCTTTTAAAGTATAAGTCAAAATTATATTATTGACAGTTTTTCTTCTAAATCTTTTCGTGTAAGATTTTATATATTTGGGGATAGTAAGAATCCGCATTGTAGTTTCTTTTGGAGGATAATAAATTGAAAATTTTATGTAAATTTTCCTCAAAACAATATTAAACTTTCTTCTCATAACAACAACAATAAAAGAAAACCTCACCATCGACAACAACAAAATATTATTTCACAATCGCACACAATCATGATCGTAAATAATGAAGTCAAAGAATTTATATTTGAAGGAACATAAAAGACTTGTCACATGTCAAAAACAGACATACCTTATCCTTCTTGAATCAATTTTTTGTTGTTTTTTTTCTTTTTGAGATATTTTCTAATATTTTCTGTCACTAAATCTTATTCTTTAGAACTCATCTTATATTTATCGGATAAAAAACAACAATTTCATATTGCGGAGGGTGACACAAAATGTGTTTACTTTGTGTAAACATTTTTTGCCTAACTCTGGAAATATTCTGTGTTTGGCATATTTGAAATATTTGTTTTAAATCGTTTAGTTGTTGTTTAATGTTTCCGGTTTCACTTTCATGAATGATTTAATTGAAACGGTCTGGTGAGTATAAATAGTTGCGAATCTTGAATTCAATTCGTCTCGATGCTTTGCATAATATTGAGGTTCTCTGGTGAATATACATAATAAATATGCAACCTAAACAAATCTTAAGGAACGACCAATTTAAAAGTTATGATAGTAGAATTTAGAATCAAAAACCAAAATGTTTTATTTTTGTCAAAATTTTGGCCATATGTCCTAGTTAATATTCACTGCCTATGGGAATAAACAAAACAGTGGAGCTAAAACGCCACTAGTTTTTTTGGCCCTCGTATAATTGCTATAATTGCTACAAAGCTGCTAATTACAAGATAAAATTGTGCCTAAGATCTGGACGGACGACCGATGCTGAACCCACCCAAATTTAATCAACTTCATACTTTGCATAAGAGGTGAAATGAAAACTACGTGTTTTTTTTAATATAAAAGAGTTTAATTTAAGCGCACCGGGATCCAAAACATTTCTGGAAATTCAAATCTAGAGTTACTTTGAATTCAAATTACACGAAAACGACTTACACAATATCAACCGTTTTATGGGGGTTAGAATAGAACGATAATTAATTTTAAAGGTATCAACTTTTAAAAATGCGCAACTTATTTTAAACATTTTACTTTTAGATAAAATTCGTAATCTGGACAACTAACTATGAACCCGACGATTTTTGATCGAGTTTGCGATTGGTATACAAGAGTTTACGCTTGGTATACAATTGGAGAAATAAAAATATCAAAGTATTTTAGAAACATTTTAATTTGAGAACAGGGTGGTCCGAACGAGTTCTGGAAATTAAAAGTAAGAGTAACTTTGAAATCAATTGCAAGAAAACGGGTCACCTGACGGCATCAGGGTCATTTAAAAAAATTTTATTTTTAATAATTTTAATATTCTACGCCAAAAAATTGAATGTGTATTTAGGTCAGTTTTATATCTTTGTAACGCACCAATCACCATTAAAATCGGGTTAGCCGTTGTTTTGCAATAAATACATATTTTTTTTTTGTCGAGGTGGGAATCTTCATAAGAACTTGCATGTGAACCATTAACTAGCATGTAAGAGTGTCTGATTTTGCCGACTTAACCCCACCTTTTGCATTACTTCACAATTGACCTCTTTTTCTAGCTTACGCTATCGTTCTTCGCCATCACCTCTGTAAAAGACAATTCCTACTTGAATTTCATAATCGTGGAGAAAAACGTATCTATCATTCTTTTAGCAATTAAAACGGCCATGTCCCTTCACCGCCTGCGTTGTGTAGAAGCCTTTTTCTTAATGTTTCCTCATCAGTCATGTTCCTTATATTTGGGATTAGACGAAAAGTCTACCACCCTGACGTGCTACTTTCCCAACGCTCTTGCCATTTACCGACCACTAAGCTCCTTGCCGCTGCTCTGGGTTCTTGCTGCTGTGAGTAAGTCAAACGGTGGCGTTTCGGCTAACACGAGAATTGCGGTGTCCGAGACAGTTTTGTGTGCTGGTGTTATTCTCAGAGCAGAACATCTATGAACTTGAAATGCATTACTTCTACAAGATTTCTCGGCCAGGGATTCAGTTCATAATGGTGCCGCGTACTGTATTTTTGAGATTGTAATTACTGCGAATTCTTCTTTCCGGCTGCGATGGCCCACCGACATTTAGATTTAACCGGGATAGAGTAGTACACACTCCAGCACCTTTTCTGGCTAGCTTATAGTAGTCTGTGCCATGGTAATTGATTACCATTCGATTCAGCTTTGCCATTTAATTTTGTCGTTGGTGTGATAAAATTTCTTCTATTCATCACATCACAGTTTCTGTTTTGTGGATTGCTAGTTGCTCTCCCTTTTGGTCCAGCCATCTCTTAACTCCGTCTACATATGTGCAGATGACCGGATGAACATTCCAGCTTTAAGGTTCTCAACAAAACCTACCAGCTTTGATTCTTCCAGCAGACTCATATTCAACAGGCCGCCATATACCATGTTCCATAGAAAAGGACCCATATTGGTACCTTGCGGAACACCATATGACATCATTTTCTCTATTTTAAAATCATTACTCTCGAAAATCACGAATCGATCGCTAAAGTTATAGTCGACTATGTTAACGAAATACTCTGACATTTTTCTGTTCCTCAAAGGTTCAATGATGTCTTACCTTCTAATCGAGTTGAAAGCGTTTTTGACGTCTATTGAGACAATCGTTTTGGTGCGTTAGCGGTTTCTACTACCTTCTGTATGGCATGGACAGTTGATCTTCCTTTCCTGAAGCCAAACTGATTTCTGGTGAATCCACTTTGTTCCTGGATATGGTTTTCCACTCTTCTGAACCCGGGGCTTTGTTGTTCTTTAAGTTCTTTCTGATTTCGATAAGCTCTTGTTCTGTGAACATCGTTACCATTTTATTGCCATTATGCATACGGTTATTGGACGTTTTGGAAATAAATCCCCAATAATCTCTTCAACCTACTGAGGGTTGTTTAATTCCTGGATGTCCTGAGTTTCTCTGATCCTGGGCACCGTATCGTTTAAATGAAATTCTGTATAGAAGCGATCGCTCATTGTTGCTGCATCTAATACCTTCCAATCTATGACCTCATTTGCTATGGTTGACACGGCTATCTTAAAATCAGTGATAGAAAAGTTGGCTCGTGGCCTATATTAAGCAGAGTAAAGTCGTTAGCTGGCATAAACATGCAGACAATGTCTTCTCTTCTTCCACTCCTGAACTCCCTCCAAGCAGGTGATTTGCTGTTAAAGTCGCCGGTAATTATAAGCTCCTCTGTGATGCCTTTACGCTTACTTCTAGGACTTTCATATCCTTCTTGAGTTTTGCAATTTCATCATTTGGTGAAAAGTTGCAGCTGTAGATTCTCGTTTTGACCCACACGAACCCTTGCTCTGAAGAACCATCCTTCACTATCGCTAGTTTTGAGTTGCATATAGTAATACGGCCTCTGCCGGGTTTGTCCTGGTACCAAACCTTAGACCGGGGTTTCTGTGTTTTTGCTAAAAACCATAATGTCTACCTTCCTTTCTTTTGGTATAAGTGTTTGCAGTTGACAGACTGCTATGAATTTGGCCAGATTTACCTTTGTGAGCTCGGTCCGCAAGGTCGGACCTCTTCTGCTGTCCTGGGTGTGGTCGTTCTTATCTCCTTTATTCGCACATACAACGAATTTAGATGCACCCTTGCAAGTTTTGGCTATGTGACCCTCAGTGCTACACTTCCAACTGATACCCTTCCTTTCAACATTAGTGCTCTACGGCATGTGCTCTATGGCCGTAACCGTTGGATTTAAAGCATCGAATGATTGCCACTATCTCCTTAACTTTGCAGTTTATTCGACCGATTTTTGTCTTCCTCTTCTCTAGCATCTTTATTGGTCGCATTTGGAGTAATTTCAATCTTGCTAACTGAATATTAGCGGGATTTATTTTGTCAGGACTCTTTTTCAGAGCTTCATCTAGACACTTCTCCACCTCTTTAATGTTTACCGGTTCTCATTAATATCTCTTATTTTGATAGTAACCATATTTGCAAGGCTCGTGACTTTTGCTTTATCATTGATTGACTCTGTCAAACCATGGCTGAATATGTTTGAATCTTCGGCCTTAAGAACCCACAGTATAGGTTCTCATTTTTGGTGCGTCGAATTTAGTTGATTTTCACTCGAATTTCTTCTGGGCTTACAGATGACAGATGATACAGATGATTTAAAATATAAGCATATATGAACTGTCTGCTTTTGCACAGATTTTAATTGCATCAGCGCGCCTCCTATTTTTTCTTTCTACCGATTAAGGAGTGCTATTGTCGTTTTCCACTTTTTCTTTGTGACTCCTTTTTCCGAACCTTTTTTCGGCCATCATCGTTGCTCGCTGGCAGTGGGTGAACTAAACTACCTTCCTAGTTGTTATCCAGCTATGTTTTTACCGTTAGTGCTCCCCTGCCATTACTGGAAATCTCACGCGACTTGATTTTAGTGTCATTGTTGCAGGAACTTATGTGTGTGTAGAAGTTTTAAAAGTTAAATTTTTATTTTTGATGTTAACCAAAGCTCGTTAAAAAAAGCAAAAGTGGTATTTTGTATCACAATACCGCACCAGACAAACTCCGTGTAAATAATGGAAAAACTAAAATCAATTAAATAAAATCAAATATAACATAAACTACCAATTCAGTGAATAGAACAAATAATTTTCTCAATTTCCACATTTCATTGTTATTGTCATTACAATAAAAATCAAATGGAAAAGTTTGATAGACAGTTAAATGTATAGCCAGACAAAAGATGTTAGTCTTCTGTTGGGGAATTTATAGTTGATAGGAATAATGAATTTTAACTTTTACTAAATCAACAAAATCAACAAAATGAATTTCAAATTTGTGTTTTCAATAATGGGAATGTAATAATGGATTTAATGATAATGACTTTGTTTACTCTACAGAACTGATATTACTTCAATGAAGAGAGAGTAATTTAATTTGAAATATAGAACAATTCTTGATGTCGAGCCAACAACAAGGGAAAAGATGCAATGGTTTCAGTTCGTTTTTAGACTAGCAATTTTGATGCGTTCCTATAGGCCTTATAACCTTCTAGATGGGTCGGAGATGAAGGATAGTGAAATATCACATAAATACTTTTTTGAACTTCTGCACTAATCTTTGAGAAAGGATTTCAGTTTCATTTTGTATGTTCCATGGAATGTTGTGGTATGGCCTATGTTCCATGAATGCTACATCTAACATCAGGGATAAACAAAACAATTTTTTATTTTTTATTGAAAAAAAACATCTGAGTTTTGCTCATCTAATAGTTTACATGGCATGGTGATTCCAATTTTATTGGAATATAACTTTTTGGCTATTCCAATACTAATAATGTTCTGTCCCTCAGATTGTTCAACATGTAATGTAGGTAACGGAGAAATGCAGTTTTTTTCTGAGAAAAAAACCAAATTAATTGCTTACTTACTTGAGTTCAATTGCTCACAAAAATCACCAAAAACATGTGTGTGTATTTTGTCAATATTATTAAGACGATATTTTTAGAATATTAGTTTGGGTGACATTTTTTCAACTTTCTGGCTATGCATATCACTTTTTACGGTTTTGTAATACGCCTTGCATATATAATATTCCGTGGATAATATGCCCTGGCCGCCGGGATGATTTCTTTGGATATACGTTACGAAGCTGTTTAACCAGTAGAAGTTCATTTGTATAGAAACAACTTTTTTCTACATGAATCAAAGCATTCAATACAGTCGATCGTCTTTTTTATTCACACTTTCCCTTCACCTCTTCACTGTTTTTTTTGGATTTGCTATCTTATTTGGTATGCTATTGGTTCATGAAATTTTCTTGCTATTTACTTGGATTTTTGGAAGTTATGTGACAGTTCGTAAGCAAACTCAATCAATAAAGTTGTAATTAATTTTTTTTAAAAATGTGTGTGTTTGTATGCAGAACAACCAAAGAATAAGAAAAGAATTATATTTGTTTTTTGTATCGTTAAAGAAATTGAGTAAAACGCAATTAAATTAATGAACAATCGGTCGGGAAAAAATAGTAAAAATTGATTCATTTGTATGTATTCATATTTGGAATTAATTTTGTCAATTAATTGATTGATTATTTTAAAGAAATTAACGTCGATCTTGTAATAATTTATTGAGTCACTAGCAGGAAGAAATCGGGAGACTGCGTGCCAGGCAGAGTTGTAATCCGACGAGCTACAGCCATGTGTGTTTGAACAGCAATATCCCACAGTTCAGTAAAAATAATCAAATACGCATGCAAAAGATACTGTGTAAACGAAATAAAATAAACAAAACAAAAACCAGGGACTCTGATGACCACAAGGACCGAAGAAACTGAGATTACGAACCAATGACCAACACCAATCCAACTGCAATTATTACATTTTTACAAAAAATTACTTAAATCTTTCACTCACCCCATCATTGTTTCGGATCCAACTGCTCGTTCCTTCAAAAACTTATTTAACAGATCGTCTTCACCAACTTAAGCATACGATGGATATATTAGAAATATATTAAATGATGTAAAAAAATAACTGTCGGCAATTATTTAAGTTGTTGGCAATATATTAAATGATGTAATAAAATTATTGAATTTGTTAGAAATATAATAACTGATGTAACAAAACGAATGTCGGCAATTATTCAAGTTGTTGGTAATATATCAAATGATGTACTAAAATTGGTAAATTTGTTAAAAATATAATAATTGATGGCCGGTTGTACCTTAAAAAAAAACTATATTGACGTCGACGAGTTTTAAAAAGTTTTAAAAGTTTTAAAAACAAAAATTTAGGTGCACGAACACAACAAGAACACAACACAGTTTTATTTTATTTTTTATAATAAATTTGACCATTTCAAATTCTAGTTAAAAGGTCAATTTTTCTGATTTATTTACAAATCACTACACATTTGACTAAAATTTGATTTAATTTTACTAACACTCTATTAAATTATTCTGATTAGAACAATAAATTTGAACTATACATGTAAAGATTTTTTAAATAAATTGCTAAACAAAAAAAGTATTTGGAATTTTCAAACGGATCAGTTTTTTTTTATCAGCGAGAACTGTATGTCGTAGATTAAGCTTGGTTTTAACCTGTTATTGAACACACTAACGTTAATATAACTATGCACGTGCATTATTTTTTTAAAAATCAAAACAATAAATCAAAGAAATAGAGACCTGAAATGTTTAACATACAATCATATCATGTATATGAACTAAATTAACAGTTTTACGATGTAAATAATATTTCAAAAGCAAATATTATTTATAAAATAATTCTGATAATTTAGCGGTTTTGATTACAATGACATAATATCGTAACGCAATTAATTTCAATTGTTTTCATTTATGTTGCAAACACAACTAAAGTTGTTTTGATTATCAAATTTCACCCATGAAAATTTGATATGGAATTTGCAAAAACGTACTTTTGATATCATGTTAATAGGCTACAAATTTATTTGTTATGATTTTTTTTAAGAATTTGAAATATTTAAATGTTTAATTTATGATTATGTACTTGTTTGGAGATATTATTATTAAGATGATATGACATGAATACAGGAAGTGACATGAAAATACAGATTTTGGATAAGTATGCTAGTTTATAAATGTGCTAGTTGTCTTAAGAAGACATCACTTGTGTGAATTAAATCAGTTGTATAAGTTAGATCAGTTTTATCATGATCAGTTAGAACAGTCGACATATCAGATATACATTTAAAAGATGTTATAGTTATAAACTTAGATAAGTTGATTTATAATATAGAAGATTTAGATAGAGAATATTTTATAAAGATAGAAGAAAGAAGAATAAACATATACAATATTTAAACAATATTTATTTGTCGGCATAACTGCAAATTTTGATTTTTCATTTTTTCTCTTAACAACTGATTAATTAAAATGAGAATTTTGGAGCTATAATCAAAACACATTACTACAAGATCGAAGTTAATTTCTTAAAAAAAAAATGAAAGGTAAATTAATTCACTAAATTAATTCCAAAAATGAATCCATACAAATGAATCAATTTTCACTATTTTTTTTTGATCGACTCTGCATTAATTTTATTCCGGTTTACTCACTTTCATTTACGATACAAAAAAATAAATATAATTTTGTTCTAATTCTAATTCTAATTGGTTGAGTTTGTTCACTAACTGTCCCACAACTACCAAAAATTCAACTAAATATAAAAAAAAAATTCATGAACCCACAGCATACAAAATGAGATAAGAAATCCAAAAAAGAGAAGAGGAACAAAGAAGACAAAATATGGAATAAAAAAACAATTAGTTGTATTGAATGCATTGATTCACGTAGAAGAAATTTTTTTAGACAAATGCACTTTTACGGGATAAACAGCTTTGTAACAGGAGGATGGTCATTTCTACTTCACTAGAACCTTTTTTTTGGCATAGTCCTTTGGCATACACCCGAGGCACCACAAGTATTCTTTCGCTTATCCAGCTTCCTTTGTATCTTCCTCCAGTTCCCACGAGGTAGTAAAAGTGGCATCTTAGACCTTCTTCGTCTATTCCATTTTGGCATGGTATTGGACGCTGAACCTGCGTTTCTTCCTTGTCTTAAGCACTACAGTTGTTTGTGGTTCATCGAGTAATGCTGCTATGACCTTCTACTTTAATAATTTGACATGAATATTATTAGTTGAGGATGAAAATGGTTGACTGTTTTTTAAATTTCGTTTGTTTCATTTGTGTTTTTGTCGTTTTTAGGGTTCCGTACTTTAAAAAAGTAAAAACGGTACCCTATTGGTGAGACTTCGGTGTCCGTCCGAATTTCTACATAATCAATTTACTCACAAACTATAAGTGCTATCAACTTGAAATTTTCTACAGTTTTTAAACGTGTTTTTCCACGCCTACTGATAACAAAAAAATTCAAATATTTGTTTTAATCTATATTTTATGAACATAGATAAGGAGATAGTAAAACAAAAGTTTTTTGTAAGGAATCGAGTTTGGTCTAGAAAAATCGAGAAAGTTCAAAATATTTCAAAAAAAAATTTCAATGATTTTTCGACTGCTTAGTTTTTTTGATATTGCCATAAACGGGTATTGTCTTTCCTGTCCCCCCCTTTAACTTCGAACATTAGAAAAGAAAAAATTTGAAAAAATTCATGGTTTTGGTCAATGTTGTAAAGATTGAATCAAAACTATAGCGGTCGGGTCATCATTTCAAATGTGATTCTGAGGGGGTTGAGAGTGGAAATTTTGAAAAAAAATTATTTTTGACCTCAGTGAGTGGGGTGTCATATGAAAGGTGATTTTTTTTCTAGTCCAAGCCAATTTTTTTTGCAATTTTTAAAAGCGCAGTTTTTGAGTTATGTTAAAAACTGTGACAAAAATTTCCTGTCCCCCCCTCTTTACTTCGAACATTACAAAAGAAAAAATTTGAAAAAATTCATAATTATGGTCAATGTTGTAAAGATTGAATCAAAACTATAGCAGTCGGCTCATCATTTCAAATGTGATTCTGAGGGGGTTGAGAGTGGAAATATTAAAGAAAAATTATTTATGACCTTGTTGAGTGGGGTGTCATATGAAAGGTGATTTTTTTCAAGTATAAATCAATTTTTTTTGCAATTTTCAAAAGCGAAGTTTTTGAGTTATGTTAAAAAATGTGACAAAATTTTCCTGTCCCCCCCTCTTAACTTCGAACTTTACAAAAGAAAAAATTTGAAAAAATTCATGGTTATGGAAAATGTTGTAAAGATTGAATGAAAACTATAGCGGTCAGCTCATCATTTCAAATGTTATCTTGAGGGGGTTGAGGGTGGAAATTTTGAAAAAAAAATATTTTTGACCAAGTCGATTGTCATATGAAAGATTGATTTTTTTCTAGTCCAAAACAATTTTTTATGTAATTTTAAAAAGCGCAGTTTTTGAGTTATGTAAAAAAATGTGAAAAAAATTTCCTGTCCCCCCCCCCCTTAACTTCGAACATTACAAAAGAAAAAATTTGGAAAAATTCATGGTTATGGGAAATATTGTAAAGATTGAATGAAAACTATAGCGGTTGGCTCATCATTTCTAATGTTATTTTGATGGGGTTGAGGGTGGAAATTTTGAAAAAAAATTATTTTTGACCTTGTTGAGTGGGGTATCATATGAAAGGTTGATTTTGTTCTAGTCCAAAACAATTTTTTATGTAATTTTCAAAAGCGCAGTTTTTGAGTTATATTAAAAAATGTGAAAAAAAATTCCTGTCCTCCCCCTTAACTTCGAACATTACAAAAGAAAAATATTTGAAAATATTCATGGTTATGGGCAATGTTGTAAAGATTGAATGAAAACTATAGCGGTCGGATCATCATTTCAAATGTTATTTTGAGGGGGTTGAGAGTGGAAATTTTGACAAAAAATAATTTTTGACCCCCACTCAGCATATGAAAGGTGAATTTTTTTCTAGTCCAAAACAATTTTTTTGTAGTTTTCGTTTTTTTCGGTTTTGATTCATTTGATTAAAATTCTAAAATTGTGTTTTGTGAAGGACTATTCACGTAAAATAATCGTAGAAGAGGATAAATTTTACTACGTTGTAGGAAATGTATATTATAGTAAATATTGAGTGAAACGAAGTAAAGAAATGAACAAACAAGATCAGATTAGATCAACACAGTTTAACAAGTCAGATGAACTAAACTTCAGGCGAAAGGCGTTAGGTTGAAAAATTATGCAATAACATACCAGATACCTGTTTGCTATTCGATAGATTATCATTTAATATGGTTGCATTGCAAATGTTCTCTGTGAAGTTGATCACTAATTACAAACATTTTTGAAATTTTTGAACTATTGAACTACTGTTGAACTAGAAAATTGTTACAGTCAAGTTAATCGAGGTTGGGGATCTGTTCTTTTCGTTAAGTCTGATACAGTACCACCAGTGCAGAAAAATAGTAGCCACCATCACTTTGAGTTTAGCTCTGCTGGCAGTCATTGTGAATGTTCAACTAGCTGAAGTACAAATCCTGTTGGTATACTATACCGATCTCCCAATGTTCAGTAGACAAATCACTCGACTGTGTTAACAATGCACTCGTTGGAAATAATTTGACGACACTTTTTCTCCGTTTTTTCCGTTGGTTTCAATAAAAATCCTCAAAACTGGCTCTCAAACTATTTTCTACAAAAAAATTTACAAAGAAAAATTCATGAACCAACAACAGTTGAGGCTACCACAATTGATAATGTATTTTCCAATATAAATAATTTAGAAGCTGGCGTTATTGAAGCTTTCTTTAGCCACCATAAACAGCTTTGGGTAAGATTCAACCCAACTTGAAACTATACTTACAAAAACTGTTTTTTTCTCATATTATATACACGGAACCCTCAGCGAGCGAATTATATTCGCACTTGCCTGACTTTTTAATATAAATGTTGTCATTCTCACACTATAATAATTATGATGACCTACATAAAAACTCAGAATATTTTATAATGATTTTCATTCAGTATCTTGTTTTCGATCATTTTAATTTTGATATACACTCAGTTATGTACACACAACCCCCACGCAGATTTTCTTATACGGATTAATGTCATGTTAATAATTTTCGAAAATTTATCGATTTTATAATAAAATATAACTCAAACAAAAACGTTGTATGTAAAATCACTATAAATCTTATATTTCCTTTCCTTTAAACATATCCATTTTTTTTGGTTTTGCGTGCAAACAACATGAAACAAAAAAACTCTTCACACCACAGCATATAATTTCGACATGTTGTCAACCACTTCCAACTCATTCATAAAGAATCACATTCAATTTCAATTTCTTAAAATTTAATAAAAATGAGCATAAAAAAATTGTCGTTTATTGTTTGGTTTTCTTATTGAATTGCGTGGTCATTTGATACCAAACGAAGAAAAAAAAACTTAATTTAATAAAAATTAAATAAAAACACCAAACACAACACCATCATAACTCAAGAACAATCCTTTTTCTCAGTTGATTTAATTTTGTTATGTTTCTGTTATTGTTGGGTTGTGCAGATCAACCAACCGCTGTGCAAAAATAAAAAAATCATTGTTGTTTTTTGTTTGTGGTAATATTATTTCTTATTTTTTCTTTATGACAAACATTTATTTTCTTTTTGTTTTATAAGTTATGGGAAAATATCACGATACCTTTTATTGTTAATACTTATTTCGTAATGGTTGTTCCATAGTGTTTCGTTTCTATGCGAATAATTTATTTTTTAATGTTAGTTTGAGGATTTATGAAAATGGGCCATTCTCCAAAGCACTAGTTGACAGAAACACGCATATATTTTTTGCATATAGTTTTTATGTCAAACTAGTGAAACTATTTGAAAAATTCTGAAGCTGGTCCTTTGAGCCGGGAAAGTGGTGTCATTCACATGGCTCCTAGAGAAAACTATATCAGTGACTAAAATCAGTCATTGATTAGAATTGAATAATATCCACTTCAACATCCTGCTACTATTGCTTCTTTATGTTTTATTGTCATCTTCTGCATAAATTATGTTCACATAATCTTAGTCCAAATTTAATAAAAACAAAAAATTTTATAAGAAAATTATATTAAAAAGAAAGCTTGCAAATAAAGGTCCAGTTATCAATGAAAAATGTTGAAGAGAAAATACGAGTAAAACGATATGAGCTTAGTCCCAAAAGACAATATTTCTTAAACGAAGAAGAGATAAAAATCCAAGAGGTTAGAGGAAAATAATTTTTTATTTTATTTATGTTTTAGTTTAAATCTAAGGAAACAGAAAATAACAAAAACAAAAACCCTGCAGGCATTCAAACTGTCGTTTTGTGTTCCTTGTATTATTATCTACGTCTGGTAGTCTAATCGTATGAGTGCATATGTATGGATTCTATTTTTCGTTACTACTAGTTTTTTCTACAATTTTTAACCCTTTGAGATTAGGTGTTTGTTTTGTTTTTATGTTTTATCCAAAAGATTAATCTTTTTAAGTTATGCTGGGAAATACGATGGAGATGTTATGTAATTATTTATGTTTACTGTTTATAGAAATTAATTTTTTAGATTTTTATTTAAATGTTTTAAATTTTTAGTTAAGAGATTATGGAACGTTTTAATTTTTATTGATCCTTTTGGGAGGATAAGTAAGTTTGCAAGATAAATTATAAAATATTAATTCAAATGTCTCTCTTTGCGTTATGACTATATCTGATTTTAAGAGTAGTAGAGTAGTCTATAGTAGTGTTAAATTTTAGTGTTCCAGAGTCAATTTCCAAGCCAACAACAGTCAAGCCTAGCCAACAATAATTTCTAGTTAACGAAATGATTTCTTTAATTATTTTTTTCCGTAAAAACAGCCCTCACTTTCGTCGTTGTTTGTGTCGATGCACATAACAAACTTTGGTTATAGTTAGGGTGATAATTTTGATAATTGTAGGAACGGTAAAAGTATCCAACGGCAGCACCATTTGGTTGAATTTACACTTATTTACAATTTTATTTTATACTACAAATAAACCTTACAATCTCTGTGTCGCTTTATTGATACCACTTTTACCCCCATAAGTCATATCGATGTCAAAAAATACAAAATGGATTTTTGTATATTTCGATGTCGCGATAAAATAAACAAGTGTGTAAATAGTATATTAAGAAACTAGTTTCATAATCGACGATTTTATCGCGCGCAATCTGTTTAGAAAACGACCCGCGCAGCGGGGAGTTTTCTAAAGGATAAGTGCGATAAAACGTCTTATGAAACGAGTTTTTTATACTATTTTTTCTATTTTGTATTTATTATCTTGAAATTTTAAAAAATGTGTATTTTATTAACAAATTGTCAATTTGAAATTTTGTTATTATTACTAATTATTTTAATTAATTAAAATATTTAACACTAATTTAGATATTCTTATTAATTTTATTTACATAATTATTCGTTTTAATGTTCACTGACGTTTGTATGACCAATGTGACCAACCTTGAAAGACAAAACTTTGCGTATCGTAATGAAGGCCATTTCGATACGCATTTGGGTATCGAAATGACTTTATTTTATACGCAAAATAGAAAATAGTATATTAAGAAACTAGTTTCATAATCGACGATTTTATCGCGCGCAATCTGTTTAGAAAATGACCCGCGCAGCGGGGAGTTTTCTAAAGGATAAGTGCGATAAAACGTCTTATGAAACGAGTTTTTTATAATATTTTTTCTATTTTGCATTTTTTGTCCTGAAATTTTAAAAAATGTGTATTTTATTAAAAAAACAGTCAATTTGAAATTTTGTTATTATTACTAATTATTTTATAGTTATAGTTCACACATGGCCAAACCGCGGCTCGCGAGCCGCATGCGGCTCTTTAAAAGAATAAATGCGGCTCTCGAAAAGAAATGAAAAAATTAAATAATATTATTAATAATTCATAAAAATTGTAACAAAATTAGAAATAATACATATAATTTATAATGCTGTTTAATATAATATGAAAATATAATAAGTAAAATAAAATATTTAAAATAATAATATAATATGATTTAATGCAATCATTTTATTATATTTAGGTCCGTCCTGTCGAAGTTACTACTATTGGAGTTTTTTGCGGCTTTGTTTCAGTTTGATACTACTTTACTTCGCGAATCAAGTTTATAATCCGCTGTTATAAATAAATTTAACTAATTTTATTATTTAAGGTTATACGTTTAACATATTCTAGTGGGCTAAAAATAAAATCACCTGTATTTGTCTCAAATTAATGCACAAAAATCTTTCTCAAAATCAAAAGTCTTTCCTTTTGGATTCGCTTGTTTTTCTATGATTATCTTTTTCTGCAATTTTTTTATAAACAATATTTTTGATATTTTATTTTTAGGCAATTTGCCGATGTTAAATTTAATGTATCCTTTAATATTCCAATTAAAAATTGAATAAGTTCATAATTAAATAGAATTAAAAACACGTGCAAATCCGACATATGCTACCTCAACCGCTTCTACATCTACGACAGTAAGATATTACCCTAAACCAAAAACGAAATTAAAAACTTAAGGAAATTGCAAGAAAAAAACGGTGATTTCATCTCTTGTTGCGAAATATAATATTTTGCGTGTTTTTTATGAACACTCCGTTTTTTAATTTAACTGCTAAATAGTCAGACTACAAAAAAAGGAGATATGACGGATAAAATCGTAGCTTCAGGCAAGAATGGGTTGAAGCATACGCATTCATCGATAAAGGGGGAAAATCTTTGTGTCTTATGTGCAATGAATCACTTGCCCATTATAAAACCAGTAATTTAAAACGGCATCACGAAAAAAACCATAGTAAATTTTTGGATAGTTATCCGTTGAATACCAACATCCGAACAAATAAAATAAACTCTTTAAAATCTTCATTAAGTAATCAGCAAACATTATTATCATCTTTTAGTTCAGAAGCGGATAATACTACCGAGGCGAGTTTTATGATCGCTTGGAACATCGCTCGTGCTTAACGACCTTACACTGAGGGAAAATTTATCAAAAATAATATGGAACAGGTGGTTAAAATGCTGGATCCTTTAAATATCAAATTGCACAGATTAATTAGCAATGTTCCAGTATCACGTCATACCACTGAGCGACGTATTACGGAAATAAGTAAAGATATTAAACAGCGACTACAAGTAGATGTAAAAAATAGTGTAGCTTTCAGCTTAGCCCTTGACGAATCAATCGATAGACAAGACACCCCCCAGTTAGCTGTATTTATCCGATACGTTTCCGAATCTTTAATCGTAAAGGAAGAACTATTGGATTTGGTAGCACTTAAAAATACTACTCGAGGTATTGATACTAAGAGTGCCCTTGATAATATATTGTCAGATACAGATATTCCTCTGAATAATTTGGTAAGTGTAGCAACTGACGGAGCACCTGCAATGTTAGGAAAAAATGTAGGCCTTATTGGTCTATTAAAAAATGATCCAAGAATACCCGAATTTCGGCACTTCATTGCATTGTTCATCGTGAACATTTAGTTGCAAAATATTTTAAATACAAAAATGTAATGAAAACTGTGCTACAAATTGTGAACTATATTCGGACGAATTCAAAAACCCATCGCCAATTCAAGAACTTTATCGAAGCACTGGACTTTGAAGATCATCCTCAAGATATAACATTTTACTGCCTTGTGCGATGGTTATCCACCTATAATGTTCTAAGCCGATTTGTTGATTTAATGGAACCTATCAGAAATTTCCTCAAAGAAAAAGAAAAACACTATCTGGAATTAAAGGATGATGAATTGATTAATGATTGTATGTTTTTGCTTTTCAAGAAAAAGATAAAGTTATTACTGATCTTATTCAAACGATTCTGAGTTTTATTAAAAAAATTCAACCTTTTCAACGAGATTTAACAACAAAAGTGTTCAACCACTTTCCTCGTCTGAAGAACAGACTCTCTAAAATTAATGATAACAAACTGAGTGAATACGACATTAAATTAGCAAAATTATTAAAAGACTTTCACTTGCGATTTATTGATCTGAATAATTTAAATATTTCTCTTAATTTACTTGTAAATCCATTCGAAATTAACATTATTAACGAGGGCTTATCGATTCCTTGTTATATTTTGCATGACAGTGCCTCAGTAGAAATGGAATTACTAGAGCTACAGGAAGATCACATTCTTAAAATGCATCACAAAGCCACACAATCTCCAAATGAGTTTTGGAAACTAGTGTCTCAATCAAAGTACCCCAATTTGAAAAAAGCTGCTGCCAGATTACTGTCTATATTCGGTACAACATATTGTTGTGAATCACTTTTTTCAACAATGAAGTTTATAAAATCAAACCACCGTTCACAACTTACAAATGAGCATTTAACGGAATTAATTCGTACTGCGCTAACAAACTATGAACCAGATTTCAGAAAATTCACGGCCAAGTTACAAACAAACATGCCATCTACCAGCAGGCATGTCATGTAACAAACTTTAAAGATGTATTTGTATGTATTTATAACCATAAGTACATAATTGTTTTTTCAATAAAATAAATATTTCCAAACAACTGATACTTTTGAAAATTTTTTTTTTTTGTGGCTCTCGAAACGAGAGATTATTGTACTGCGGCTCAACGTGTAGTGAAGCTTGGCCACCTCTGTTATAGTTAATTAAAATATTTAACGATAATTTAGATACTCTTATTAATTTTATTTATATAAATATTCGTTTTAATTTTCACTGACGTTTGTATCAATTTCACCAACCTTGAAAAACAAAACTTTGTGAATCGTAATGAAGGCCATTTCGATATGCAGTTTGGTATCGAAATGACTTTATTTTAGACGCAAAATAGAAAAAATATTTATAAATTTTAAATATGTTGTTTAAGCCTTTCTTTATAATATTATTTTTAGTCGTCGAATATTTTAGCATCAATTTGCTATCTCGTCCATTGAACAATCCATATATATTAATAAAGTTTGTGTTTTTGTTGAGCGCTAGTAGACCAGGGTCGATAATTTTTGAAAACAAAAAAAATAGTAGTAGGATGAAACCCATTAGAAAAGGAGGAGAATATTATAAAAATGAAAGGAAAAATAATTTACGGGCGATCTGAGGTCGGGAAGGGGAAGGGGTGAGTTTTTAAGGGTAAAAAACGGTTTATCTCGATTTCCGGCAAAACTAAAAGTCCTATGGAAAAAATTTATATAGCAAAGTTGTAGGTAATAAAAAGATCTAAAACTTTTGTTTCGACACTTTTTTCACATAACCTCAAATTTATGTGAAAATTCAAAAAACCAAGTTTTTAGTTTTTTATTTTTATCTTTTACAAAAATTTTTTTTTTTTCACGAAATTTGGTGAAAACTTACCTTTTTATGTCCCAAATACGCTGTAATTTATTTCATTTGAAATTTTTATTTGGTCACCTTATTTTGAATTAATATCGAAAAAGCACCCTAATTTTCAATCGAAAATTCACCCGTCAAAATATCAGCTTTTTTCAAAAAGTTGGTATGCTTTCTGTTCGTTGAAATCTCTACTTTCCGATGGTGAAAAAAAAAATATATTACTATAGTAAATCTTCTCAGAAAATGCAAAAAATGAATTGAATTTTCGATTGAAAATTAGGGTGCTTTTTCGATATTAATTCAAAATAAGGTGAAAAAATAAATATTTCAAATCAAATAAATTACAGCGTATTTGGTACATTAAAAGGTAAGTTTTGACCAAATTTTGTGAAAAAAAAAAAATTGTTTTGTAAAAGATAAAAATGAAAAACCAAAAACTATGGTTTTTTGAATCGAAAATTCAAATCATTTTTTGCATTTTCTGAGAAGATTTACTATAGTAATATATTTTTTTTTTCACCATCGGAAAGTAGAGTTTTCAATGAACAGAAAGCATACCAACTTTTTGAAAAAAGCTGATATTTTGACGGGTGAATTTTCGATTGAAAATTAGGGTGCTTTTTCGATATTAATTCAAAATAAGGTGAACAAATAAAAATTTCCAATCAAATAAATTACAGCGTATTTGGGACATAAAAAGGTAAGTTTTCACCAAATTTCGTAAAAAAAAAAATTTTTTTGTAAAAGATAAAAATAAAAAACCAAAAACTTGGTTTTTTGAATTTTCACATAAATTTTGAGGTTATGTGAAAAAAGTGTCGAAACAAAAGTTTTAGATCTTTTTATTACCTACAACTTTGCCATATAAATTTTTTCCATAGGACTTTTAGTTTTGCCGGAAATCGAGATAAACCGTTTTTTACCCTTAAAAACTCACCCCTTCCCCTTCCCGACCTCAGATCGCCCGTAAATTATTTTTCCTTTCATTTTTATAATATTCTCCTCCTTTTCTAATGGGTTTCATCCTACTATTATTTTTTTTTACTTTTTATTATTTTTAAAGGCTTCTACCCTGGTCTATAGATATTTTTTAAAAAATAATTGTGACTTCAGAAGAGCTTTAATTTTTTATGTATAAACCATATTTTAATCCCTTTCGAATTATTCTAAACTCACAATTACGTTTTGATATATATCTAGTGCTCCACAAAAACACAATAGTTATTTATTGTATAAGTGTTTAATGATACATTTTATTTTCGAGCAAAAGTTGCGAGAGAATGAAATTTTAACTTGCCAGAGAATGAAATTTTACAAAAACTAACCCAATACTACATTTCAACCTTCAGATAGACTAACACATATTAATTTAAATTAAAGTATTTTAATAATCATTGACAGAAAAAAAGAACGGATAGAAGAAAACACAATGAATTTTATTTAATTTCAATACCTATTTGATTGTTAGGTATTTTGAAAATGAAATTGACCTATAAGATTTGATCACTTTTATAGTAATGAGAAACCAAAAAACAAGCATATCAAAATTAAAAACTAAATTTTTTACCGTTAGAAATTTAATTCAAATAAAATTATAGTAGCCTTTTGGTTTTTATTATTTGCAAAAGAAACTGGCGCATTAGCGAATTTATTGTTTTTCGTATAGCTTTAAATGAGAGGAAAATTGTTTTTGTTGATTTTTCTATAAAATACAATCAAACAAAATATATTTTAGAGACCAATACAAACAAATAAACTTCTTTATTTTGTTGCTCTGATTTGCGCAACAGAATAAAATTAACAAATTATTTTATTCTGTTAAAACTAATTACACACACAATAATGGTTCAAAAAAAAACAAAAATAAACCTATAGATATTTATATGTGTTATTATGGTTTTCCATATTATTCACTGTTTGTGTGCTTTTGTCACTTTTGAATTAAAATGCAATATTTAAAAATATACTTTTTTGATATGTTTATTTTTAATTTTTCTTTTTTTAATTTTATTAATAATAATATAAACCTCCCATTATAAAATAATAGTAACAATTTGAATTTTATTTTTATTTTATTGAATATCGATTTCGACTTACGTCATCCTCAGTTCTTAAATTATTATTACAATTTTTGCTTAAACTATTCGCTTATATACTATTTTCAACTGCTATTTTTTATTATTATGTCATCTATTTTGTTAGTTTTAGTGTTGATTTTATCATTTAAAATGTTGTTATTGTTTTTATATTTATATATGTCTATTTCTTCCAATCCATCTAGATGTTGTCCTTTTCTTTTTTTATGTAATATGGTTAAATAATTATTTTCTCTTTTTTTTTCAAAAACACATATTTTGTCTTTGATTAATTCTCTAAAATGAAATTTTGAAGTTAAGCCTAGAGATTAACTCGTGTATCTCGACAAATTGATCACCCGAGCTATGTATATTGTATATATACAAGAATTGGTGCTAAGCACATTCTTTTTATAGCGTTTATGAATGCTTTCTCATGGTACTTCATTCTCTTAAAATGTTTTGGCTTTCCTGCTTTGCTGATGTAATTTGTTCAAAAACATGGTTTGTTTAAGTTTTAAAGAGTTTTGAAGGTAAATCTTACTCCAAAAACTGCATCAACTGCATCTTAGATTTGACAATCGCGCAATGTTATTTGCTAGTTCAGTGCGACAAATGTTGCGACAAATTGTTTTTGTTTTTTACTGTGGTGACCAATACGATGGTCATCCTCATCGATGACTGCATATCGCTGCACAATTTCTGGAGTTTTTATCAACTATTTTTCGACTTAAACGAGGTAGGATTGATAATAATCATTGACTACGTAAACATAAGTTTGTAGGGTGGTGCTAGTGGCGGTGGTTTGGTACACTACTATTTCCTGCCCTACTACTTTAGAAAATCTATATATGAACATCTAAATATTCTTAAAACTGAACTACTAATTAACTTTTCTAGTTTGTTGTAGTTCCATGTGTCACAGTGTAGCTAGAATTCACTGCTCATTAATAAAACCATTTCAACATGAATGAATGAATATTAATATGAATATAAATTCTTGACCATCTAATTCAGAGATGAGTGGCTGCTTAGTATCACTTTTGACGTCTAACACTATCAATGCAGCTTGTATCACCACATTGAAATTGCTTCATTTAACGCCACCATTTCGGCTTTATGTATACGAAGTTGGTCTGGAAGATGAAAAAAGAGTTAACATATATTTTATTGTATTGAGAACACTCCTTCTCCCACTTTGCTTTCCAATTTTGAGGCATCTGTAATAATCTACACCATCTTCTTCTTCGCTAGCCTTTCATACCTCCCTGAAATTTTTTGGGAGATATGACCAGGATATTTCCTACATCTTCCTTGCTAAGCCTCACTTCCTCCCAGTATTCTAGGGGGTATGAGAGTACGAACACCTCTTTCAAGACATATTCTAGGACGGATGTATTGTACTATTGACTCATTGTGACATAGCGCTAAGTAAAGGGTTGTATTGGTTGCTACCTATGGCAAGCAATCGTAGGCTGTATTTTAATATATCCAAAAATATTAAGAAATTGTTGGTTAAGGGCTATTTTTTAATAAAAAATTTATTTTACGTTTCGATATTTCTTAATATCATCTTTAGAAAAAAATGAAACAGTCAAAAAATATTGTATCAAGAATAGCTGCCTGCGTTTTATTCATTCAGATTAGGTTTAAGGTTTGATTATAAGATAAATGTATATTTAAAAATATAAATGTATATGTATGCATAAATTTTAGTTACATAAATTTACAAGAGATGGCCCATATGTAGTTTTTCGATATTTTTAATATTTTTCGAGAGTTTTCAATTTGCAAAAATTTGATTTTGTAATGAGGTATAATTAACACTGTAAATTGATATTTTGACGAAAAAAATAGCAATATGTTATTTTATTTCATGTTGACTTTCATATTCATCAAATAATATAAGCAATTCTCATGACATTTGATTTTGACATTTAAAAAACGCAATACAGACCAAATTTCAAAAATTTTTATTACACGACCCACATCGTTTTTTTCAAATCTTGAACCTGAATTGAATGAATAAAACGCAGCTAATATTATTAATATTAGCTGCGTTTTATTCATTCGGTTCAGGTTCAATGGCCACTATTTGATCACACCGTATATTAAATTTAGCCTTACCACCGTACCACATAGCTGTTGCGTACCACCATACATACCTTTTGTATTCCCTATCCTCAATAAAATTAGTTTATGGAAAACATAAAAATAAAATATAAACATGAGAGCCAAAAGTCCAAAAAGAGCCTTTGGTGGCGCTGCCTTAGGTGCCATGGACGCAGCAGTTCACGCGTTCAGGGTTGTGTTGGTGTGTTTGTCACGTGGGTATTTTCATCTCGGACCGCATGGCAAATACAACTGATCTAGAAAGACAATTTGTTATCAAAATAGGGGCCATAGGAGGTATTAAGAGCTACTTACGATCACTACGATTAAGTGCTAGTGTTTTATATTAAGATGACTCCCAAACCAATGTAGGCAATGGTGCAAGGGTGTTTGGCCCAAGGAAGTTAGCGCTGGACACCTCTGCAACAGGACTTCAATCTCAAACCTTCAAACTGCTGGAGAACATGTGCGCTTGGAGGAAATACAGTAACACAGATATATACATTATCGCTGATAGTCAGGCAGCACTATTGTCTTTAAATTTGATGCGCTTCCCTTCAAAACTAGTATGGAAATAGTAAAAGCCCAATTATCCGGAATGCTCGGGGATTGAAGCATGCCGGATAATCGAAAATTCTGGATAATTGAATTTGAATGAAATATTAGGACGATTTCATGTTATTCTCCATATAAAATTTTAGTAGGATTCTCGTCAATATATTTTCAAAAAATTACTATATATAAACCTATTTTTGTATGTGTATTTCAAGTTGTTTGTTCGTTTAGTCGTTACCATTGATTGCAAATAATATTTTATACAAATACAAAAATAAGTAAATAATAAGAAATTTTGAAAATTTTTCTTGTATTTGCCAACCAAAAAAAAACATTTTTCTTAGAGGTAGAAATTCAAAAATCTTAAATTCCGGTTAACTGAATATTCGGTTAATTGAATTTCGGATAATCGGGCTTTTACTGTACTACCGAAATTTACAAAAATCGCAAAAACTATGAACGAAATAGAAAACCACGAAGAAGGTGGAAGGGTCTTTTTCATTCTGAAAAGCTTTAAGGCCACTTCTCCGTCCACTGGCTAATAACAATCGATTGTAGGAGAGAATTTCTGAAAAAATTAACATGGTGCGAGAGCGAGACAGGACACGGTTCGATAAACCACCACCTTAGCAAACTAGACCTCACTGCCCCTGACCGATACAGACTCTGCAACTCGAATGCGGAAACGATGAAACACAATATCCGCAGCTGCTTGGACCTCGCATGGCACAGATACATCAAGCTCGGTCAAGGGAGACCAACACTCTTCCTCTACCGCAAAATATTAGTTCAATTGACCTTTTTAACTTTGTTAAGGGGCTCAACTTCGACCACGTTGTACATCTCACAGTGACATTGACGTCATCTGTCACATAACAACATCAGGGTTAAGCACAATAGTTCTTTAGGTTGCAGTGCAACTCAAACTTGCTCAGCTTCCAACAATTCTGCAAACCAACAGCTCAGCTTCAAGACCCCCTATAAAAAAATGACGAGCAAAATGCCATCCTTTTCCATTTTCTTTTTAACATGAGTATAATCTTCGTCACTTTTTTGCTCTTTTTCGCCGATAAAGTTTACAGCTGAGATTCTTATCCAGCGCTATAAGGTACCGCGCTTCTTTTGCATGTATTTAGCTTCTTTTGCAACTACCAGACCACTCCCATCCAGGGTTATAGAGCCAATATCAGTGATCTTGTTGAGTGTTGTATGTTGAACATTAAATGTTGAATGATAACGGTTGAATGTTTAATGTTGCATGTTAAATATTAAATGATATATCATGCATATTTGTTATTATATATTAAATGTTGAATATTTAATGTTTTATGTTGAATGATAAGTACCTTATGATTGTTCTATGTTGAATGTGAAATTCTGTATGTTGAATGGTGCACGTTGAATGTTGAAAGTTGAATGTTGAAAATTGAATGTTGGATGTTGAATTTTTAATATTGAAAGTTGAATATTTAATGTTGAATTTTTAATGTTAAATGTTGACTGTTCTATGTTGAATACGGAATCTCTAATATAAAACTTTGGAAATTGTTTGTGATTAATACTACCTATAAACTACAATTTTTAAAAACACGCCGCGTTTTTCAATGAAATAGTAACAAATGTAACAAAAAGAAAATTGGTCTGCATACTTCACATATTGATCTGTCAACAAATTTTACCCAATTATCACCTTCGTTAACAGCAACAAAGTATAGTTCAAATATTACACATTTTAATCTTTTATTTCGTTCAACTTCTTCTTGAACGAATATAATTTTATGTATTTTATTATTCCAACATAACTTTAAAAGAATTCACAAAAACCACTAAAGTTGTAGAAGGGAAAGTTGGAATGATAAATCAATATGATTTAGTGAAATAAAATATTCGTTAAGGATTTGTTTGAGTAACGAGCAATCTGATTACATTAAAACTTGTTTATGTAACATAACAAACACTCATCTGCCCTCGTACAAGTCCTTATAAAGAACAATCTTAACCAACATTATAAAAAAAATTGACCATCATTACTGTTGTAGTTCCACAGTCTCAATAAAAAACAAGCAATAAATAATTATTTTATTTGTTTATATTTATTTTTGTTGCAAAATGTTCATTCAATTTGCATTTGTCACACCAAAACGTTATTTATTGAGCACTTAATAATTCTTATAAAAATTCAAGAAAATATATAAGAAAAACGTATTTTTCTTTGGTGCCTGTTTTATTTATAAATGCATATTGAATGAATGAATTTTATTATTTTTATATTATTTTAAAACTTGTCAACTGTCATATTGTTATAAATAATTTTATCGTTAATGTTGTGGTGTTTTTTTTTTGTTTTATATATTTTGTACAGTGGTTTCTCATGCTATGATTAGGCGTTTGCAACACGCAATGTTTTTTGAATAAGATATTTAATAGATCGCTAATTGTTGTTTTTAGCTTGAAATTGGTTAATTTATTTTAGATTATGCTGGTAAACGTATGATATTTAGATTGGATTGGAGTTTGTAGTGTAATACAATCTATAGAGTTACAGTTTTTGGTTATGTTTCTATTATTGTGTAAATATTCATAAGTTTCCAATAAAAAAAGCAATCTGCAATAACACAACAAATTTCGTTTTTCGTTATTAAATTTTTCATTACGTAATAAGCAAAAATCTTAAGAAAAAGCAATAGTTTTATTAAGGACAATTTCCACGAAAAAACTAAAATTGGCTTCTGTAATAAAACTATCATAGTTTTATGCTACATAGGGGCTACAATTTTAAGTATACGGATGTAACGGTATACATGAGGACCTTAGCCCAAGAAAAATCTCTCATAAAGTTTTACTTAATAGATCATATTGATCATTAATTGGATTTCACGTAAAAGATGTGTTTGCATTTATTTAAAAA
Source organism: Diogma glabrata (assembly GCA_963693315.1). Taxonomy (NCBI): domain Eukaryota; kingdom Metazoa; phylum Arthropoda; class Insecta; order Diptera; family Cylindrotomidae; genus Diogma; species Diogma glabrata. The sequence goes on from OY856186.1 coordinate 260,408,603, forward strand.
AATATAATTTAATAAAAAAAACTTAATTGTTGATTGATGCTAGTCTTCTGTTTTTTTGTCTTTATATAGTTTTGACTTTAATGACTTATATGACTTATATGTGAATATCGCACCTTTTGATACTCGTGCAATAAGGTTATTCCCGAATAATATAATGGATGCTACTTATTTGTTTGGGAATGCCAATTTTCCCCAAACTCACAAGAACCTTTCGATAGCAGTTACGACACCACTTCAATGACAAACACAACATCAATCAAAGACTATTTTTTTTCTTTTCTTTCAAACTACATTTGTATTTTTTATTACTTAATGAGAGAGATAGGAACGTCAACACAACCAAAAATATGATTACGAGTACCATCTGCCGTGCGGATGGCAGAAAACATTTTGCGGTAGGAAATGCCGGCGTTCCTTAACAATTCTAGAGAATTTCTTCTCAGAATGCTGATAGAGGCTCCACTATCTAGAAGTCCATAAACATTTATATTAAAAATGTTGATAAAAGTATGTGGCCTAGGATCATTCATCCCATAGATAGGATGACAGTTGACATAGGATGACAGTTGGAGCATTTCGGAAAGGTTACATCAGCTTTACCACATCTGAAACAATATGTGTTTTGAGGACAGTTTTGTACAATATGACCTATGTCACCTTTAGCATATTGGATGATGGTTTATAGGTGGCGGTGGTGGCATTATTGATCTATTTGACAATGCAGGTAAGTATTCTTGGCATTCAAGCATTTTTGGTGGAGCTTCGTAGGCTGCAACGCATTTCTATGGTAGGTTCTTCAACGGTAGTTCTATGGGCCTGGTTGATAGATTGATGAACCTGGTCCGTCTTCCTCAGATGTCAAGATTTTACTTATTCTGTACTGGCCAGTTGTCCTAGATGTTGATGGCAGGGATTGTTCAGCTGTCCCTGAAGTTGCGGGAGATGATGATCACAATTTTTGGAATTTTTGGCACAACACCCGCAGGTCTTCAAGCGTCGCCACCTCTGCTACCAATGTTGAGTTTCTTAGCTCGATCGTCATACCTTTTCGAACTATCTCTTTCAGTTCATGATGTGAAAATGATTGATTGATTGGTTTTAAATCGTTAAAGGCTACCCGAACTCTTTGTGCAGCCACTTCAACAATATGAATAAACCATTGAGCATCCGATGATGACTCATCCCCTGAGAAAAGAGGAAGCCTATTCGAAAAGAATTGGCTCAAATTCCTGTGTGGTTAGTACCCTTATGCTGTAATATTGATGCGGGCGCCACTGATACCATTCGTTGACACCTAGCCATTCGTTGATAAGGAGGGGGAGCTACCATATGATCATTGAATAGGCCATCGAATTGTATAGCTGACCCTAATTGTTCGTGGGGAACGTTGCTGACTAGCTGAGGATGACTTGACTGATTATTGCCACTTGGTTGACGCCCCGTCATGTTATTCATCAACTCCCCTAGCGGTTCCATATGTACTGGAGTTGACCTACCAAATAATTCCTGATAAGAATCAACATTTGCAAAAGCTGGAATTTCTCTTCTTCCAGCCCCTCCTTCCGGTTGGATTATCAGCGCGGTGACCACTATAAATGCTGTAGATAGAAGCTTTGCAGCATATTCGCAGTCAGTCCTCACCTCTTGTACGTCGGTACACTAACATCGGTTAACTGACATGGTCCACGTAATGTGTAATCCGGCTTAAGAGTCCTTTCAAAATGTGCTGTAGTACCGGAGCCACCATACCCTTCACTTCCCGTGACAAAAATATTGCGGCAACTACAATCACTTCGCTGTCCTCCGTGCGGTTTGCTACGTGTGTTTGTGTTATAGCAGACGCTGGACTACGCGCAGCCTGTTTTAATTGTTCAATCCAGTTGTCACTGTTTATGTGGGTATTCCGCACGAAGCACTCGACCCACAACTCATCATCTTACAGCTTGTAAAAGGGATGGTCCAGTGGCAACACTGACATTTTCTTTTACTGTCAGTTAAAGAATGATAAGAGAATAAAAGATCACCAGCTTCAAAAATAAGATGAAGAAATACATCTGTGTGGTGTTCGCCTCTAAAACAATAATACCACGGTGAACTAAATAAAACCACAAAAAAAAAAAAACAACCAACGTTGTGAACAACCAACGCTGTGGTGGATAAATTAAAAAAAATCAAAAAAAAAAATCCCAAAAGCGAAGAAAGACCGATTTCGCGACCACAAAAATGAAAATTGTTGTCATGTATTGTCATATATTTTCTTTCTCAGTTTTACAGAGAGTATAACTAATCCTAAAAAATTTTAATGGATTTTTAAAAAAAATTATTTATTTATCTTTATTTAATTAAGTTAGAGTATGTAACCAGCTGTTCAAGATAAAAAAAGTATATGGTGAATGGCGAAGAGAATACGGAGAGGAAGATCAAACTCGCGATCTCTCCCCAGCAACGACATATGAGGCCCAGAAAGAATGTTGGTCTAAAAATCCTAATTTTACCCTCTGGGACCTTCCGAACGATAAAAGGGACTCAGCATCTTGTTTAGACTTCACCTAAGCATCTGTTTCCTCTAACCAGATGCTGAGTTCCTGCACCCCCAAACTAAGAATAAATTAATAAAAATAATAAAATATATGGAAAAATTAACACTAATGTCGTTACTAGGGATAGTCCACGAGTCCCAGCCCTAAAAACTCATTGAAATATAAAAAAAGGTAACCAAAAAAACAAAGAAAATGTCATTAATATCAAAAATTTACAGATTTCAAAAACAAAACATCAATTGTATTTACAATATCGAATAAAAAACCTGATATCTCAAAAACTTCCATTACATTTTGTATTATCAATAAAAATATCAAGAACGAGATATCAGACAAAAAAAAATTATTTTTAATTACTGTTCTTTGATTTTTAGCGCCAATTGGTAACATTTGCGTGCTAAATGTTTTTTATGTCGGCGCCATTTTGTAATAAAACTATCATAGTTTTATGCCGAGGGCTACAAATACATGCGGACCCTGTCCTTTCTACTGCTATCGTTTACTTCTTTTCGATAATTTTTTTTTATTTGCTTGCATTTCAGTAATCAATATAGGCATATCAAAAAAAAGAAAAAAACATACATACACCCAATTAGGGTCTGTTCATTATCACATTCGTAACTTTTTTCTTTACAGGAGACAGTTAATATTTTCATCATGTGACGTTGCCACTAGGTATTGGAAATACAACATGCATCATCATTTGTATATTGAAAAACATTTCGAAACAAAAAAAACAGGCATCAGGCTGTAATGACATCATACACAACAACGAAACACAAACATCGTTACCGATGCCAAAAACAGGCACCAGGCTGTAATGACATCATACACAACAACGAAACACAAACATCGTTACCGATTGAATTTTTTTTTATTGGCTTTCCTTTCAGTAATCAATATAGGCATATAAAAAAAGAAAAGAAAAACATACATACACCCAATTAGGGTCTGTTCATTATCACATTTGTAACTCTTTACAGGAGACAGTTAATATTTTCATCATGTGACGTCGCCACTAGGTATTGGAAATACAACATGCATCATCATTTGTATATTGAAAAACATTTCGAAACAAAAAAAACAGGCATTAGGCTGTAATGACATCATACACAACAACGGAACACAAACATCGTTACCGATGTTACACAAACTTGCCAGCCCGTTCGTCGAAATAATTAATGTTATAAAAACAAAATGTATTGTAAGAAAAAAAAAATGAAACAAATACATGGATTCGTTTTAGTTGATTTCGATTTTGATTTTTTTTTTATTATAAAAGGAAACAATGAGATCATCGCATGGACCCTGATTGATGGAATAAAAAATACAAAGAAAAATTGTATTGGTGCATTTATCGCGTTAAAGGTTTTATTATTAAGACTAGATGTTTAATGCAAATGCAAAATGTTGCGGCATAACAGTTCAAAATAATGCAGTTAGTGGCGTATTATTTGATCATGTGACGCCTCGATGATTAAAGCCTAAATATAGAGTAAGAAGCAAGTAATAGCGGGTCATCACCAAGAAACAGATTGATGGTGCTGCCGTTGACTGTATTAAGTTCGATGAAAAAACAAAGATAATTGATGAAAAAAATTTTTGAGGTAGACAGCGTGTCAAAAATATTTAGTTTTAGATGAAATTCGTGATCTGAATGACCTCGCTGTCATTTTGTAAGGCTGGCCCAGGGCGCACCTATGTTCATATCATTATTCTTCAAATGTCATTTACAGGCGTACCTAGTTTTATAAAATTATTTATCGATCGTCATTGATAGGTGCACTTATCAAAACCCTTGATATTCAAAGCCTGATTATTTGACGTCATATATAAGAAATGGGTGTAAGAAATGTGAGCAATGTATGGCATTGCACAGGGAAGCTATAGCCAAATGAAACACCTGATGCTCCATTCGAAAGATTCGCAATGTTTTTTGGGGCTATTGCCAATACCTAATAAGTAATGAAGTAATAAACTATGAAGATCCACACAGATCAGTAAAATAACTTTAATTAAACCGTGTAAACCGTGAAATCAATAAAACGAGAACCACAGCCTGGCAGATGGCATGGTTGAGAGATTGAACGCTACGTTAGTAAAAATCAACATACTTTTTTGGGGTTCCGTTTTTTATACGGAACACTATTGGTGAGAGTACAACGTGTTTTTCACATTATTTCGATTATCTCGTGAACCATTAATCCGATGAACTTAAAATTTGAGGTGCTTATAAAACTAACCTATCCACACAAGATGGCGGGTTAAAAAATTAATAAAGTTGTGTTCGTTTGTTTTAAGGAGGTACGATGTAAAGCCTTTGAAAACATACATTTTTTTAGCGAGACGAGTAGGGTATCATATGAAAGGGCTTCATTTCAGCATTATTTAAAAATATATTTTGGAATTTTACACCTCACCATTTTTTGTATAATTTTGAAAAATGACGTTTTCGGGATGTTTTATTGCCCCGATTAACTCCGACCCTACTTCATCGAAAATCTTGAAATATATTTGGAATGATAGAAAATTGAGGAGGTTTTTAATGAAAAATATAGAAAAGTGGCAGACACTCATAACTATATTTATTAAAGGGGTGGGAATGTTACGGGGTAAAAACATCATTTAAAACCAGGTCATGTGGGGTGTCATTTGAAAGAGCACTTGATTTTAGAAATATTGCCCTTTTTTTAGAATTTTGCAATGCATAGTTTTTGAATTATTATCAATAAAGTGACACAAAAAGTTGGTCCCCCCCTTGCATTTCGAGCCTAATTAACAGAAAAATTTGAAAAAATTCACAGAGACAGGAAGTTTGATAAACTCTGAACGAAAAATATAGCGAACTCTCAAATAATTATATTTTTGTGTTTTTAAGGGATTGGGGTGGGGAAGGGTGAATTTTGTGGTACACAGTTTTTGAGTTATTTTAAAAAATGTGCAAATTCCAGACCGTTCCCCCCCCCCTACGTTTCGACACTGATTGACAGAAAAAATTGAAAAAATTCATAGAGACAGGAAATTTGCTATATTTTGAACGAAAATTATAGCGAACTCTCAAATAATTATATTTCTGTGTATTTAGGGGATGGGTGTAAAGAGGGTAATAAAAAACTTTTTTTGACCCAAGCGAGTGGGGTATCATTTGAAAGAGCACCAAATTTCCAAAACATTGCAATTTTTTTTCGAATTTTGCGGTACACCGTTTTTGAGTTATTCTAAAAAACGTGCAAATTCCAGACCGTTCCCCCCCCCCCTACGTTTCGACACTGATTGACAGAAAAAATTGAAAAAATTCATAGAGACAGGAAGTTTGCTATATTTTGAACGAAAATTATAGCGAACTCTCAAATAATTATATATCTGTGTATTTAGGGGATGGGTGTAAAGAGGGTAAAAAAAAACTTTTTTTGACCCAAGCGAGTGGGGTGTCATTTGAAAGAGCATCAAGTTTCCAAAACATTGCAATTTTTTTTAGAATTTTCCGGTACACCGTTTTTGAGTTATTCTAAAAAATGGGCAAATTCCAGACCGTCCCCCCCCCTACGTTTCGACACTGATTGACAGAAAAAATTGAAAAAATTCATGGAGACAGGAAATTTGCTATATTTCGAACGAAAATTATAGCGAACTCTCAAATAATTATATTTCTGTGTGTTTAGGGGGTGGGTGTAAAGAGGGTAAAAAAAAACATTTTTTGACCCAAGCGAGTGGGGTATCATTTGAAAGAACACCAAATTTCCAAAATATTGCAATTTTTTTAGAATTTTGCGGTACACAGTTTTGGAGTTATTCTAAGAAATGTTCAAATTCCAGACCTTCCCCCTACGTATCGACACTGATTGACAGAAAAAATTGAAAAAATTCATAGAGACAGGAAGTTTGCTATATTTTGAACGATAATTATAGCGAACTCTCAAATAATTATATTTCTGTGTGTTTAGGGGATGAGTGTGGGGAGTGCAAAAAAACTTTTTTTGGAACCAAACGAATGGGGTGTCATTTAAAAGAACACTTAATTTAAGAAACATTGCAACATTTTTTAGAATTACGCGATGCACTGTTTTTTAGTTATTGATGAAAAAAACGTGCTATTTTAAGTGTATGTATACCACCCTATATTTCGACGCTGATTTATAGAACAAATATTCCCAATTTAGACCGTTAAAATACTGGTTAAATCTTTCTTTAGCTAACATAAACAGCTATGGATAAGATTTAACCTCAAGTAACATTTTTGATCAATGTAGATGTGATTGACATTTACTATTGACGTTTACGATTAAACATTTATTCTGTTATGCGTCCATAGTCTGGCGATATAAAGACTTTACAACATAACTTTATGTCATTTATTTTTGATATTGTGTTCTTTTACATTCACGGAACCCTTGACGAGCGAATTTTATTCGCACTTGTCCGACTTTTTTTATTATGGCGTGCTGTGATGGATGTGACTCCAGTTCAGACTATTTTGGAATCAACCTACGATTTTGGGTACTCTAAAGTTTAGAGCCATTCCAACGGCATCATTGTCTATACAATAACATTTCAACAAAATCAGTAGAAACTGTAGGATCAACGCATATTTGTTAGGAGAAGATACAAATGCCCAGCTGCATGACATCCAATTATGATCTAACTTTTAGGGCCTGGGAGAGATTGACCTTGAAACATTATGACGAATTTTAATCCTGCAAATGGAGGATTTAAAAACACCTTACAAAGTTATACTCTATAAAGGACATTGACATCCTGTTTGGGACACATTTAAGGTGAGGGTAATGTAACGGATCTCTAAATTTTTAAGCGGAAAGCAAATCTAGAAACCTTACCATAAAAGGAAATCTTGAAGCTGAAATAGATAATTCATGAAATATGTATGTTGTTAGGGAAACTTATCGAAAATTATTCCAGAAGATCTATTTCGACTTCAGTTCCCTTCTCTCAATATAACAATCATTCAAAAATTTTCAAAATCTTATTCCTACCTATTTTGCATTTCTCGACGTTTTGAAAAAAAAAATGACCGATGATCTGACGTCGCTTTCCTTCAAGGTCGACGAAGACTAGAAAAGTACTAAACCGATTAAAAAAAATTAGGTTTTTAAATAAATAAGTTTTATTAATGCGGAGTGCCGTTAGGACGATGGATTCAGTAATTGTACCGAAATTGTGCCAAAAATTATTTGCATTCTTTTATATCATGAGTTGTAACTTTGAATTAAAGATCATGTTGCTGGTTGGAATCTCTATGCGAGAACATGAACTTGACCGTTGTTTTAAAACTGTGTCAATCAAAATCGTTAAGTGTTCCAAAATAATCATTTTCATTCATTTTGTTTTTTTTTTTGGACAAATCAAACCAACCGTGGGGCAGATTTGGCACACATGAGATGTCTCAAGCCGGGAACAAGAAAAAATAAAAGTAAAAAATCATCTTCTGTCAATACAATATAGAAGTGATTACTCCATGTATTTTACTTAGATATTAAAGAAACAACAAAGAAAAGAAAGATTTAGCGAATATCCTTTGCATGGTGAACACCAATCATATTTCCCTTGTTACCCATTAACTCATAAGCTACGTGACCTATCCTATGCAAAGCAAAACGATTTCATTAATGTGTTTATCCCACTGTTTGTGATCGTCTTTAACATACGCTCTTATGGCAAATATGATGGATCTATTAACTCGTTACGATGCGTTGGATTGTGGTGAGTATTTAGGTGTAAATTGATGGATACCTTCAGACCTTTTTAGAAGTTCGGCAAGGTGGTTTGATTGAAATTAAGAACCATTATCTGATTTTAGAAGCTATGGTACACTAAATACGCTGAAAACTTTCTTTTTGAGGCAAGAAACAACTCCGGCAGCAGTTGCACTTGTCAACGGTTTCAACAAGTTTTTGAATAGCTCGAGATATTTCAAAACATTCCCCCATTTCAGGCTGAGTTCTTTAACTTACTTAGCCTTAACTTGCTTACATGTGCCACAATTTCGAATATAATTCTGTAGTGGTCCAATAGGATTGCCTCTGCAAAAGATTTAGTATTTTTTAAAATCCTAAATTATAGAGTTAAATTTCTATAAAAACTACGCGATGGGATGTTCTTCATCCTGCTCGGCATTTTGGAAAAGTACGCTTTCAATCCCACATGAGCTAACGTCGCATTGTCAATGAATTTTTCAGCGCTTCGAACGCATTTTGAGTGGCTTCATTCCAATGAAGACTTTTTGCTTTCTTTATGATATCAGTTAAATGAACCGTAATGCTGGCATACACAGATATTAATCTCTGTTACCACCAAGCCATCCCGACGAATTCGCGTAGATGCCGAATTGTTTATGGAACTGTAAAATTTGGGATTAGCACCGCGGCTGATTAATATCATGGCATATCCCAATAATTCCATTACCAATTATATGACCCATTAATTTAGTCCCTTTGGGGGCCGATTTACTCTTCTCGGTGATAATAGATAAGTTTCTGTTTTCAAAAAATTTTGGAACACCACTCAACAGGGTAGATGTTCATCCGTATCGGTTGAAACTATCAGTAAATCGTTTAAATACACAAATACCCTATGATGCAAGTGGGATAGAATCTCTTTAGACATTGATTTACAAAGGGTTTGGGGTAAGTTGCACAATAAAAAAAGCATAACCATAATATAGTAAAGTAGATAATCCGGAACCGTAAAGGCCAAAAAGACACGTCAAGTGGAATTCAGCAAAAGGCATTTTTCAAATTAATAGAAGAAATATATTAAGTCTGGTAAAACTAACTTAACAATACATCGATTAGTAGCAAGGGATAAACATCCTTCACTATGACTGCGTTCACCTTTCTTGAATCAAGACATAGTCTCATGCATCTTTTATCTTTTTAAACAACCACAATCGGTGATGATCAGGCTTTTTGACTTTCTTTTATTACACCAAGTTCCAAAATTCTGTCAAGTTTTTTATAAATTTCCGCTTGAACAGCTGAAGACATAGGGTAGTGCCTTTGTTTAACTGCAGTGGCTTCATCGACGTTAATGACATGAGTAATTAAATCAGTTCTTCCTAATCCAATTTTGATTGAACAAGCTTCAGATAAAATGACGATTTCCACACTAACTGTAATAATTGAAAAAAAATTCGCTAGACCTTGAAGTTTTACCATCTCAAACGTTCTAGTAAGAGTTCGTTCGGGGAGTAGTGATAATAATATATTAAATATATCCGGTTCAATAAGAATTAAAAGAACGAACTTTTAAAATATAGAACTTCACAGTTAAATACACAGTCGTTTGGTTAGTCTAAAACATCCAAATGCTAATTTTCTAGGCATTACAACTTTTATTCTAGTTCAAACAAAAAAAGTTGTAATTAATTTCCAGTTTCGTACGTTAAAAATATAAAAACCTAGAAATTCTTAAGAAATGATTTGCTTTAAGATTGAGTCATACGTCAAACCATTATTTAAAATTATTACCATACAATGTAGTAGAATCTTGTTAAATAAACAATTGTTGAGCTTTGAAATACCCACTCATCTGAATAAATCCCAAACTGAACATCATTTTATAGTTTTTGAAAAAACCGCCAATATAATATTATCATCTCGTATCTCCAATACTAGCTCAATCATAACTATCATCCGTATCCTATAATCATAAATTCTATCTATAAATTTAAAAAAAGTTTTATCTTAAAACACATTTTGTTTATAAGCAAATCTAATAGTCGTTGAAACACAAGACAAAACGATAACTTTTCTTATTTTATTTCTCTTTAAATGTTTTTGAAACATGAGATGATTACAACGACCACCTTAATCTAACTTTTTTTTTCTTCGTTTTTCGTCTTTATGTTTATTTATTTTATTCGAAATTTTATTTCATTCGATTTGATACAAAAAAAATCGAATTGAATTGTATGAGAGAGTTGATTACGATTGAAATATTAGGTTTAGTGAAGTGTTACTTTGGTGGATTATGTGTTGTGAAAATTAATGAAGTTTAAGGAAAAACTGATTGTTTTACTCTACAGTGAGAAACGAGAAAAACTAGCCGTTTTTAATTCCGGATAGGTTTATATGAAAAGATTTTTTTTATAAGAGTTTATAATTATTCAATAAACAACTCATTATGAAACAATATTTTTGGTCCTTCGAGCCGGACTACTTATTTAGCGATTTTGCCATTGAATTGTCATAAGAAACAAAGCTTGTGTAAAATAAACTCAAATGTTGCAGGTTATCCAGCTGTGTGAATAATTTAACGCTACTATCACCAGTCTAGGAAATGTTTCCTTATATTATGACTATTAACATATTCTCATAACATATAAAAAAAGTCCAAGCGGCACGTATTTCCGCTAGAAATAGGTAGATTTCGAGATCAGACAGTTTTGTGTACCAGTAGAATCTGATGTATCAGATTAGTTTAAACAACACAAACTAATTTCAAACAGATATCGAACAAATTTTAAAAAGAAAATTAGCTACATATAAGCAAAACTAAATCTATCTAATTTTGCAACAAACAAATATCAAATCTACCACAGAACATGTGTGTGACAATTTATGACACAAACCTACGCTATATCATATGTCGTCTAATTACTGCAAAATATCAAAATAGTTTATTTCTAAGAAAAAAAATTAATTTCTTCTATTCAAACCTTTTTATTTTTTTTCATTGACTGTTATAAAGTTTTTGCAAATTGTAGTTATGGATTGTTGCAAACTTTTTTGTTGAAGCCAACAAGTCAAAAACCTCTAACTGCACAGGTTTATGTTTCTAAGAAGCGGATTAAAATGTTTTCACAGATTCTAAATTTATGAAGGTTTTAAAAATATTAGTATCTAAACGGCCGTTATAACGGATTTAAAAAACCAATTTTTTTTCTAGAATAAAGCCTCTAGTTATTTAACCATGTGTCAGATTTTTTTGATTTACGAACCTGTCCAAGATATTAATAAAACACACATGTTTACGGAAGGTTTTATGATCTGGCTCCACAGATGCGACCGTGAGAGTGCCACTTGATTCAAACGTATTTTGTGTTTTACAAGCTTTTTTGTTGGAGCCGCTCACTCAGAAACCTCCAACTGCAGAGGTCTTTTTTTGAAAGAAACTGATTAAAAAGGTTTCAAAAATTCTAAATTTATGAAGGTTTTAAAAATATTAGAATCCAAACGGCCGTTATAACGGGTCTAAAAAACAGAGTTTTTTTCTAGTATAAAGCCTTTAGTTTCTTAACTATGTGTCGGATTTGGCTGATTTACGAACTCTTTCAAGATATTAATAAAAGGCACATTTTTGATCTGGCTCCCCAAATACGACCGTGAGAGTGCCGGTTGTTTAAAACAAAAATTTTTTTTTGCAAACTTTTTTGTTGGAGCCGCTCACTCAGGAACCTTCAACTGCAGAGGTCAATTTTTAAAACACATTGATAAAAAATATTCCAAAAATCCTAAATTTGTTAAATTTTTTGAAATATTAGTATCTAAACGGCCGTTATAACGGTTTTAAAAAACAATTTTTTTTTAGAAAAAAGGCTCTAGTTCCTTAACCACGTGTCGGATTTTGCTGATTCACGAACTCGTCTGACACACACATGTACAGAAAATTTTTTTGATCTACCTCTACCGTGAGAGTGCCGGTCGTTTTCGTTATATCTCATGTCGTTTATACATATATATATATATATATATATATATATATATATATATATATATATATATATATATATATATATATATATATATATATATATATATATATATATATATATATATATATATATATATATATATATATATATACCCAATTCTGTTTTTACACGGTCTTTTTTTAGACGGTTTTGATATAACACGATTTAGAAAAAAAAATTAAATTCGTTTTTACACGGTTTTATTTGAAATAGCACGGTTTAAATTTTGAAGAAAATATTTTTTTTCTATATACAAAGTAAGGCATGTTTAGTGTTAATTATAATAAATTATAAATTAACATCTCTTAATATCCGAAGATACCATGTCCAACTAGGGATTAGAATTAAGTTTGAACAAATTAAGTTTCTTTAAGAAGTTTATGAACGTTATCTTTAAAATTTTGAGGATTAAAGCTATCAGGGACAACCCTTGCTGGTGAGACATTCCATAGATGAGAGACTCTGCTAAAAAAGCACGCTGAAAAGCAACACTTCTGAACCTTTTTATATGAAGTGTGAAGCTGAAAAAATCACGCTGAAAAGCAACACTTCTGAACCTTTTTATATGAAGTGTAAAAGGATGGGCTACAAAATTTACTCTGGTGTTACGCGATAGGTTGCTAGTTCAGGTTAAATTGATATTATCTCAGTGGAAGTTTGTTCAACCACAATGTATTAATAGAAAATTCTCAGATCAGCAACATTTCTTCTGTGTTGCAAGGAATCTAGCCACATTTCTTCTGTGTTGCAAGTAATCTAACTCATTAATTAGAGTTGAGTTGCTAATTAGTTTAACAGCTCTGCGCTGAACAAACTTAATTTACTTCAAACTACTAAAATCAGATATACCCCATATGTGAGAACAATACTCCATGCAGGGAGTATAAATGATTTATATATTAAAAGAAGCTGTTCGCTATTGAAAAACTTACGAAATCGTTCCAAAAACCACAATTTTTGAACAGCGTTCTTAGCTAGGTGAAAAATATGAGAATTTCGTTTTATATTGTTTTCAACTTCTATTCCTAGAACCTAGAAGTATGTATGTACAGTTGATCAATTTTCTTTGAAGATTTTTTAACGCTAATCTTAAAGTTTGGAGGAAGAAAATTATTTTATCTTATTATACTCTTATGGATACTCTGGTATAACGTGTCAAGTTTGCAGGCTTTTTATAAAATCGATTTGATTTAGATAGAAGCCCGTTTATCAATAATGTAAAATACCGTCAAATAATGTAAAATACCGTCAGCGACATACCAGGAATCAAGCTCATTAGTAAGATTTGAATTGCTGATCAATTTAACAGCCCTCTGTTGTATAGAATCAATCAAGACCTGTATGGTACACTCCATATGTGACAACAATAATCCATGTAGGGGCGATTGAATAACTTCTCCATTAAAAGAAGCATTTTGTTATTAAAAACCTAACTCAACGACCCAAAAATATTAGTTTTTGAACAACTTTCTTAGTTAGGCTAAACATATGAGAATTCCACTTAATATTATTTTTAATCTCAACTCGTAGAAATCTAACGAATTCTTTCTCTTCAAGATCATTTTTCTTCAAGAATCAAACTTTAATGGAAATGGATTAGATGTTGATAACCTAGAAAAATAGCAAACTTGAGTTTTGCTCGCGTTGAACTTAACACTTTTAGCAATACCCGATTCCATTACTGTTTTTAAATCAATGTTAATGACTCTATCACATTTGACCTAGTGTCATTAAACGCTGAGTATATATTAGGTATTTCAGGAGAAGCATTAAGCGTGCATCATTAGCAAAACTATGGATTTAATGAATCGTTGAGTGCAACAAGTCAATATAGATAAGAGAAAGAGTTGGGGATAGAGTGGAACTTTGAATAAGGCCTGCATTAACTGAAAAGATATCTAATGAAAAACCGTCGACATTGACTTGAAATTTTATGCTCAGACATAAAGATCTAAACTCAGGAAATAATTTGCTCGTCTAAGTCATAGTATCTCAATTTACATATAAGATTGTTGTGCTGTACTTTGTCAAATGTTTTGGCATCAATAAAACAGCACTGAAAGTCTCACTATAATTTTCAAGTAACTCTTTCTAGATATGAAAGTAAATTTTCGTCACTCTTTCTTTCAGCGAAAACCGCATTGTCTTTAAGTATTTTTGACCAGTTAACAGTTTTGACCAACTAAGAACCTCATATTTTTAAATTAATGTTTTTTTAAATATTTTAGCTACAATCGACCAGTTTGATATGGCTTTGTAATTTGTTGGATCCGTTTTCGTACCTTTTTTAGAACTGGCTGTACACTAGCCATTTCCCAAAAAAACTAATATTTCAAATTATGTACGAAAAGCCTTACAATATAAAACTGATAAACACCGATAACTTTTATAAACAACCAATTTATATTGAACTATGAAGCCCGTCGTTGGAACAGCATGCTTGATTGAGGTGGTGAAACGTATATTATCGCATTAGATATCTGAAAAGCATTTGATCGAATCTGGCATGCCAACTTCATGTAGACGTAAAGCATATTCAAAATTGTCTCACCGATCAAAACATTTCGGTATCCATCGATGGTTTTTCTTCTGAGTCTCAATTAATTATTACTGGTGTTCTCCAAGGCTCAGTTTTGTTCCCCACTCTATTTTTAAATTAACCCGTAAGGTTAAATTAAATACAATCGCTCGTCAAAATGCACTCACATCACAAAATAACAAAAATTGAGGGGCACCCTGTGAAGACCCGTGGTCGAAAAAAAAAATTCTAAGAGAACTTGTATTTTTTATTTATCAAAGACTATCTATAAACAAAAAATAATCAAAATTAAAAGGGGTCAAGTCAAAACGTTGT